>RCWM02000465.1:600000-884000 GCA_003667255.2 Euschistus heros | reverse complement strand
GAGGGAGGATACTAGGAGTTTACGTATGGATGGAGGAAGTAGGTGTCGGGAACGGTGGAATAATTTTAGGTTGCCAATCGATCGTCGGGAGATTTGAGCAATGTGGGGTTTCCAGGAAAGGGTTTGATCGATTGTTAAACCTAGGTTTTTAACAGAGGAGAGAAAAGATATAGGGTGACCATTTAGGAATAAAGTAGGGAAGTTGGTATTCGATCGAAGGAGGGAATGGGATCCTATTGCGATTGCTTGAGTTTTAGCTGCATTTAAAGTCAATTTATTCAGGAATGCCCAGGCACAGATTTCATCCAGGTATTGCTGAATTTTGGAAAATGCAGTTGATAATTCGGCTGGAGGAAAGGAAAGATAAATTTGAGAATCATCGGCGTAAAGGTGGTAGGAACAATTATGAATGGAGTTAGGAAGATCATTTATGGTATATAGGAATTAAACAAGAGAGGAGAAATGCTGGATCCTTGAGCTACGCCTGATCGCAAAGTGAGGAAAGAGGATGAACCTTGGTTGGGAATGGTAACTGATTGAGAACGGTGGGAAAAGGAATGAATGAAACCACATGAGAGCGCTAATGGAGAAGTTTAGATATTTCAGTTTGGAAAAGAGGATTGTGTGGTCTAAGGAATCGAAGGCCTTGGAAAAGTCTAGGAGTATGAGGATGGTTAATTCTTTTTTATCCATTGCAGCCTGGATGTCACTGATGATTTTGGTGAGAGCGGATTGAGTAGAATGGCCGGGGCGGAAACCGGATTGGAACGGGTCAAGTAAATTGGAATCTTCGAGGTAATTGGAGATCTGGGATTGCACTAATCTTTCTAGGGGCTTAGAGAGGTTAGAAAGTATGGAGATCGGTCGGTAATCTTTTGGGCTTGTGGGATTTGGGTTCTTGACTATAGGGTGGATTAGGGCCTTTTTCCAAGAGGTGGGAAATACAGAATTATGGAGGGATTATATATGAAGAGGAGAACCGGTAGGATTTCGGGAAGGCATAATTTTATCAATTTGACAGGAATACCGTCTAATCCAGTTGAATAGGTGTGGGATTTCATTATGGAGGAAATGAGGTCTGTGGGAGAGATGTAAGGAAAATAAAAGTGATTATCGTTGAATGAAGGAGGTAAAAGGGGCAACTTACTGACGTTTTTTCTGAGAAACGGTTGTGGAACGTAATAGAAGCAAAAGTTTGACAAAAAATAAGGTGATATTTGTTTTTTCCCGAAAATAACGTTTCCAATTTTCAATAACGTATATCTCGTAAACGGTTAGAATTACGACAAATGTATATATCTAATAAACTGTATAGTAAACTTAATTAGCTTTTATGTTTATTTGAAACATATTTTTCTAGAGTCAACCGTCTTCGAGATATTATCGAAAAACCAAAAAAAATGGAACTTCTCCCCTCCCCCCACCGTTAGCTCACACAACATGGGCGAGGACTTTCAGTATGTTTACCTTCTAACTACTCCTAACAAAGCTATGAAGTCAAAAATTATCGCATATTCCATGCACTCTACAATGTGTTCATTGACTGGACTATTTAGGTTACTTCAGATTAGCAACATATAATTATTAGGTTAATGAGGATCTATTAAACAAAATTATCAAATTCATTTATTAAATTCAAATATTATTGTAGGGATTAACAGTTAGCTATTATGAATCTCGGTATAGTGCATTAATTTTCAGGTACCGGTATATTAACGGTATCGAGAATTGAGAATCGATTTTTAGGTAACAGTATCGGTATTGAGAAATGAAAATTGTTGGTATCGACACAACACTATTGCTATTGTTTGTTGGATTTTAATGGCCTGATGTAGATTCTTACTCCAACTAGGAAAGGAAGGACGGTTCATCTTATAAGTTACCACATTATTCTGGCCAGAGTAGTAAGATTAATATCTTTTGTAATTTTTAAATTGAAATTGTTTCATAGCTGCCGAATCATCAAACTTAAAGTGTAATTAAAATTGTTAACACAATTTTTCTTGAATTGTCTTCCATTTTCTTCATTATTCTCAACATCTATTCATATATTCATTGATTTTGTAACACCAACTCCTACTTTGTAATTTCATTTTATCTAGTTTCTTTCTTAGAGAATTTGTATTACTCATTTAGTCTTTCTATTATATCTATTCACTCGTATCTATTATCTCAGGCAATATTCTTCCCATAATTCTTTTTAAATGTTTGAAACAATTCAGTCACTTTCTTTCCATCTCTTTCAGAATGATTTTTCTTACAGATTCCTTTTCTTACAGATTTTTTCTCTTTTGGAGAATTCTGCCACTATCACTGTGACAACCTTCTTTCTTTGGTTACCCTTAAGACTAATCATCTACTTGTTTAAGAATATAACGTATGAACATGTATAAAAATCAATCCTTCATTTATTTTGACAAACTTCCATTTAAAATAACATGACTTCCTAGTACCACATATCCATGCTAATGCAGTATGGATGAACAAGACAGAATTGCAGATACCCGGTAGGGAAATGGTTTCTTCTACCTGAATGACTACCTGGAAACGAAAGTCAGCTATTTTCTTACTAATGAGACATGAAAGGGCAAGGTTAGAAACCTTGTATATTATAAGTTGCTGTAAAATAAACTTAGATGGTCTAATGGTTTCTATGCCTGCAGAAAATTTTTATTCATTTGAGATTTTTGAGCGTAAAACCTAAGTGTCATCAACGCTCGTCTGTTCTTAATAGAAAATTTGATTTTATTTTAATATTCCAAATACGTTTTGTATGCCGTGATTTAAGTATATGGGGGACCTAAACTCTCAAAAGAGAATGCGGTCTAAATTTTTAGTCGAGAAAATGAAAAAAATCAATTGGAGGGATTTTTTACCTCTCAGCGTATATATATATGGATAAGCAAGCAGTTATTAAAATTTTAATTACTAAACTTCAATTTATCAACTAATCGGATTAGTTTTACACATGTAAACTGTACAGCTTAACTGATTTCAATAGAGGAATTCACCAATTCCAATTTATCATAATATCTAGGAGGCAGTCCTAGTTTCCCTCCCCCCATATCTCACCGCTAAGGGCCTCGATAACAATGGCAGGACTGACAATGTCCAATTCCCAGGCGGCAATGGCAATTTCCTCTCAGATATTCAGTATCTGCTAGTCCTATAATGGCGTCAACGTTTCATTTCACTCGGAGAACTGATATACCTATAATACTTTCTCCCATTTCAACTGGAGTTTTCATTTTGTTTCTCTGATTCCAGTAGAACTTTATGTGGGAAAGTTTTTTTTTTTTTCTTTCTGTAAATTGTTTGAACAAACGCGTTTCAAATGAGCAATTCAGTATTTTTTGGCAATAATTGATAAATGTCAGGATTATGGTATCATTTAAAAATTGCAAATTTTTTTTTTAAAGATAAAATTTAAAAAAAAAATGATATTTAATTACATAATATTCCACTGATCCCAGTTGGGCAGGTCCGCTACCTAGGACACCAATTGTACAAGCGTTTAACTTGGAATTCACAAACAATATGAAAAGAAACATTACTAAAATGAAAAGAAACTGGTTTCCGTTTTTGACTCCTTCAACAATCGCTCTATGTTGCCAATTAATAAAAAAAAGACTCATTATTATCATTATATGGGCACTGCGGTCCTACAAGGACCCGGGCCTTCTCCACAACGGACCACCAATCTCTTCGATCCCTAGCTCTCTCTCTCCATTCCCGAATAACCAATTAATACGCGCTCTTTTTATCATGGCCACGATGTCGGGTTCCCCATACAGGATTATAATCTTTTCATTATATCTTCTCCTCCAAAAATCATTCTCGAAGACTCCGCCCCATATTCTCCTCAACACTCTTCTTTCCCAGGTGTTGAGCATCATTTCTGATTTTTTTGTTAAGGGCCATGTTTCGCACCCATACATTACCACTGGTCTTACAATGGTCTTGTAAATAAGAATTTTCATTATTTTAGAAAAAGAACCGAAGTTGAACACTTTTTGAAGGGAGAAATAGCACCTGTTTCATTCTGCTATTCTTGTTTTTATTTCACTTTCAATTCTATTGTCTGTTGTGATCAGGCTTCCCAAGTACTGGAACTGGTTTACAGACCTAAAATTATGATTTGTGAAAGTTACTTCTTCATTTTCTTCGGTTCTCCATCTTGACCTTTTCATGTGGACTCTCTTATCCTCGTTCACTGCAAGACCCAGCTGTATAGCTGCCTCTTCGAATTCTTGGAAGGTACCTGATAACGCTGCTTGGGTTCTAGAAATTATAACCACATCATCTGCATATGCTAGGTGTTGTGACAGGCGATTATATATAGTCCCCCCTGGATTTGTCCTGATACCGCGGATAGCTGCTTCCAGGGCTATATTAAACAGAATTGGAGATAGAGGATCACCCTGCCTTAGGCCATTATTAACACTAAATTCATTTGACAGGGAATTTCCATACTTTACTTGACAAGTAGTCTTAGTTAACGTCATTTTTGTCAGTCTAACTAGTTTTTTTGGTATGCCCATATCTACCATAATTTTTAGGAGTATCTCTCTGTCCACACTGTCATATGCCTGCGGAAATCCACAAAGAGAAGATGCATTTCTACGTTGAATTCATGACACATTTCCATTGCCTGCCTCAGGGAGAATATCTGGTCAACTGTTGATCTTCCGGGCCTGAAGCCTCCTCGGTATTCTCCTACAATACTTTCAGTGAATTCAGTCAACCTTTTTTGTAGAAGCACTGCCATTATTTTATATATTGTACTTAAAATATATATATATATATATATATATATAAAATATATATTGCAGTCTGGCCAGAGACGGCAAACAGTCAACATCTCGTTACTCTTTTTCTTAACTTCTTTATTTTGTGTTAGTTTTCATAGTTTTTTTTTTTTTTTATTCTATCTACATATATCTATCTATTAGTGAAGTGTCGCATCGTAAGTACGATTAGTATTTAGAACCCGTGTCGTACCTGCCTACTCGTAACCCACCTTCATATTTACCGAATAGCGATTAGAACTTCAAAATGGTTCAATAATAGAAAAAAAATAGTTTTACCTTTGCTCTAAATGAAAGTATGTTTTAACCTCTTAGTTGAAGCGGTGAAAAACTCCAAAAAACCATGGTTTTTTGTCACATTTGTGACTCAAGCACCGGAGCCATCCGGTTCCGAGATACTAGCTGCTGTTAATACTGTAAACGGCCCTAAAAACCTCCTCACAGTTTCGATTAGTGAGAGACTAGTCGAAGCTCTCTAGAGGGGCAGACAAAACGTATTGAAAGAGTGGGTCGATGACTCGTAATTTAAAATCAAAAGTTGGCCTGTAAGGATAAATAACAACAGGGACTTTTGAATAAATCAATGGAAATTCATCCCGGTACGCCCAGGAGAGACCCCCACGCATTGGTTACATATTGGTGCTGGTCTCGGCACAAACTTAACATAGAAGATCTCGACCTAGTGGAGCTGAGGCCCAGGGAAGGATGATGCGCGACCACCGCCTGTAAACGATTCGTCAGGCAATCTCTGAGGACGATCTAATACAGAGGAGAAAAGTCAAGGTTCACGCGCGATATCGGCTGCAGGAGAATGACTGTGCGAGGAGAACCCCGACCAACAGGCATCTGTATTGGCTCGCCCGTCAGAAGAGATCAGCCGGAAATTAAAATATGTTTACTTGTGCTGCTAAATGTAATCTTCATAGGGATTTTCCCTGACCTTTAGGCTTTTCCTAGCTGCACTTCCTTGGTCTACACCCTTTGCTAATGAAACCAGTGTACTCGCTATTTTTTTTTGTTTTCCATTATATAGCCTCCAGGTTAGTTTTCAGTTTTTAATTTATTGGTGTCACCATGATATTACTTTTAATCAGACATTTTCCTTTACTATTTTCACTTGTTAATCTTTTATTTTATTATTTATTTTTTCATCTCTTCTTAACCAACTCATCGCCCTTTCGTGCTAAACTTTTATTTTCCATTATATAATAAATATTTCTACTTCATAAACTTTGTATATATCATTTTACTTTGTTCTTATTATCGATTTGGTATTTTTCTTCTTAGCGTTTACTACTGTTTCTCATTATCAGCGTCATCCTTTTACTACTGTCCTATGTATCCCTAACTCCTTCCCATTATGACTAACATCCTAACCGCCTGTCACATAAACTCACAATCCCTACCAGCCCATTACGATGAGTTCCTAGAATTTTTCACACCCAAAATTTTTACCACATCATTGCAGTCTCTGAAACCTGGCTTAAACCCTACATACCTTCTTCCTCGGTTTCCTCTCCCTAACTACTCCATCATTCGTCAGACCGGGTTAACCGGACCGGTGGTGGAGTGGCGCTATACGTCCATTATTGCCTGAAGTCTCGAGTCCTTTTTCATTCACCTCCTTCAAATCTCCCTAACATTGAGTCCTTATTTGTTGAAATATCCATTAATGCCCATTCTCTTCTGTATGTAGTGGTTTACCGTCCTCCACATGTTCCTTTTTGACCAATCATTCGAATCTAACCTTTAAACCACTATGTCCCTCTCTACTCAATATAATCATCTCCGGTGACCTAAATACCAATCTCCTGTCTGACTCCTATGACAAATCTACCTTGAAAACCTTTTTTTTTCCCCCCCTTTTCATTGTAACCATTCAATACCACCCACCACTCCCGCGGGTCCGACACATGGTTGGACCTGCATGTCATAGATTCTCCAAAAAAATCTTCTTTTCCTCAAGTCAACGACCTGTTTCATTCCTATCCTCTCATGACCTGATACAAATATCATATGATATCCCAACACCTCGTTTCCTTCCTAAAGCAATATCCTTCCGTAACATAGACTCCCTTTCCCCCGAGATATGATTTATCCGATCTCGAAGCCATAGATTGGAATCCAATTTACTCCTCTCCTCAATTGATACCATGGTTGAATTACTCACCACCAATCTCCTATCTATCCTTGATACCCATGCTCCTCTTAAAACCTCAACATTTCGCCGGCGTCGCCCTGCTCCTTGGATGAACCAACACATTAAAGATTTACAAAGAAGACGCGAGGCTGCCCGGAGACGCTTCAGGCGAACAAGGATTGAAGATGACTATCAAGCGTTTAAGTTCTTAGAAATTTAACTCAATCCACGATCCGGCGAACTAAATCCAATTTCTTCCACGAAGCCCTTTCATCTGCACCCGATCCTAAATCCAAATGGCTGCTCCTCCGCAAACTTTCCTTGTGTGATCATCCCAAATTTTCCAATTTCCTAGAACATTCCAAGTTACTCGATCCCTTCCAATCTGGGCCTGAAGCCTCCTCGACAAAAAAGACTATCTCTCCTACAATACTTTAATATCAGTGAATTCACAGCTCCCTCCTTTGGTTTCAATCCTTTTTTGTAGAAGCACTGCCATTATTTTATATATTGTACTTTAAAAGAGAAATGCCTCTATAATTGTCGCATACTAACCTGTCTCCTTTTTTGTGTATGGGACATATTGCTGCTTTTGTCCAATCTTCGGGCATGTTTTCTTCTTACCATATATCAAATATTAAATTATAAATTTCTTCCCACAGTTCATTACCACCATGTTTTAACATCTCTGTGGTAATCTCATCAAGCCCTGCCGTCTTGTCATTCTTCATTGACAGAATTATGTCAATTATTTCTTCTTTCTCTGGTGCTTCTACTTCTTCAGCTCCCTCTTGTGCATTTATCAGCGGTTTCTGTGTTTAATAATCCACTAAAGTACTGGATCCACCTTTCGAGAATGGCCTTCTTTTCTCCTAACAAATTTCCATATTTCCCTTTACACAGTTCAGTCCTGGCTTGGAAACCTGTTAAAAGACTCATTTACATAACTATAATTAGACCTATTTAGACATACGAAGTTAAAATCTTGAACTCCACTAAGCCATCTAATCATCTCATATCCAATCCTTGCAATCAAAAACCTCCAAAAAATCCTCAATGCTTCTTACTTTGTAACAAATAAACTTATCCATAAAGACGTCCTATAGGTTGCTGATTTAGCCCAAACCCGATATCTGTCCTTTCATAGTAAACTCCATAACCATTCTAATCCACTAGTCTCTGAACCTGCTTCCCATTTTATTCGTGACAACCCTCAGAAGTGTTTCAAAAAAAGATGGCCTCGGGGCTTTCTCGTATTGAATATTTGATCTTTCACTTGATTTAAAAAAAATTAACTTATACTTCATTATTAACCCTATACTCTGGAAGGTGTCACTGGTGACACAAATGTATGATTCATTGGTTCTCTTTCTAAAAAAAATTATGAAAAATATTTCTGCCAAGTTGAGGGTCAAGAAATTGTAATAAAACTAATATACTACTTTTAAACATGAACCGTTAATTTAAAGTTAAAAAACGTATTTAAAAAAAAAAAAAAATAGTTCATTACAAAATAAATATATAAAGGAAAATCATCCTAACTATCTTGAACAAGATATTGCCCGAAATCGTCAACTGAAAATAATCAAGAAGGTTGTTTTTTATTTTGAATAACTCTTCTCTGGAGTACGGTCTTCTTTTCAATCCGACCAGAAAGCAGGTCTGCACTTCAATCCCACAACTATGATCGTAAAACAGTTCTTCCCTTAGAGTTTTAGATTAGATTATTTCTTAGAAAGTTTTTTTTAAACAAATATAACAAATATAAAGACTAAAGGTAAAGATTGAATATAAAGTATAAATATAATTAAAACAAATTTACGGGAAGTAAGTTGGAACCATAAAATATTATATAAAAATGTATAAATAAATTTAATAATTTACAAAAAATTAAATTTGATACTATCAATATAGTGAGAATTAAATTACTTAGGAGAATTCATAAATTAATAATACAAAATATACATAATTAATCCATCATAAATGTCTGGGAGCATGTTACATAAGAACATATTTCAACTGCAGGGAATATACAGGATCCATAGAAATAAATGTATACAAGAGTGTTTGGAAAATTGTTGATCTGGAGCCGCCCAAAGTAAAGACGGGTCGATTTATTTACTTTAGACTAGTAATATTTTGACCAGATGACAGATATGACAATGTTTGATCAGGATTAGTGAACCCTTTAATCTAATTGAACCTTTGGAGGATTGTATAAGATCTTTATTGAATATAGAAAACTATTCAGAAAAAATGAATTCATTATTATACAAACAGAGCGATTTATCGATTTATTATTAATGCGATGTTTTTGTTTCACATGGCCTTCTTCATCCATTTTATTGACAAATATTCAGTTTCTAATTATTAAGCATTATATAAATTTACAAGAATTTTTTTTAATAAAATAAAATTATTATTGGTTACTATACAGCTATTTTTGAAACCTAAATAAATGGAGTATCTTTATTCCAAGCTTCCCCTCATCAGTAATTATTTATTTCTACTATTATTATAATTTATTTTATATTACCATATATTATATTTCATATTGGTAAATATTATATAATAAACAATATATTTATTAAATTAATAAATAAAATAAGAAACATAATAATAATAAATGTTTTATAAAAAAACTGGTAAAACTGAAAATAGAATATAATTTAAAATAAAAAAAATTCAATCAGACTGGAGTCTATGAAATAGCTAAATTTAAAAAATAACTCAAAAACGTCTATAATATTTTAAATGTATTGTATGTAATTAAGGATTTATTTAATTAAAATAAAAGTTAAAAAAAAAAAAATCTGTAAGATTCGAGTTTCGAACTCGACATCTCTACTATTCCTAGTCCAATGTGGGAACTAACTCATTTTCTTTCTCTTTTGTTGAATTTTTTTAATTTTCATATATTCTCCTTTCATTATAAATTATGATTACATTACATATATTTAAGTTGATTATTAGTATTGTTTTTTAAGTTGAGTCTGGTTTATTTTGTTGGTACAGCATGTAATTTTGTGAATTGTAAAAACAAATTATATAAGAAATAAAGAAATTAAAAAAAACAACAACTCATTTTCTTGGTTTGAAACGGATATGTCAAACCAAAACATTATAAAATAAAAAATGAATGAAAAACCTTAATTTTTTTAAAAATAATATGAGTTCAAATGATGTTATTTTGAATTTATTTTAATTCAATTTTAAAGGATAAAGGAACGCGTTACTTAACTGTTCAAACGCAATAATAGGAATAAAAGAGGTCCCGAGTTCAAGACTCCAATCCGACAGTTTTTTTTTTTAAGTTTTTCATTTAAATTAATGGTTTCACTATTTTTCTATTATATTTAAACATTTTATTAATATTTTAAAGAAATGTTTTATTTATTTTAACCTTTTCATCCCCTATTAGCCTATGATTCCAAGTATATAGGTAAGTATTATTTTTTTTTTTCTTCAACATTATAAAGATCATTTCCAATTAGGTTAGATCTATTACAACTAAAACATATTTAAGAAGCATATTTTTCTATTTATTTTTTAAGGATAAAGGAACATTACTTTTGTTCCCGAAAATCAATGGTGGAGTTCAATGAATAAGCAAGGAATGGTAGAGGTCCCGAGTTCAAAACTCCAATCCAATAGTTTTTTTGTTTTTTTTTTAGGTTTTTCATTTAAATTAAGGTTTTACTATTAATCTATTATATTTAAAAATTTTATTAATGTTTTAAACAATTATTTTATGTATTTATTCTATTTATTTATTTTTTTAACCTTTTCATCCATCTCCTTTAGCCAAAGATTCCAGATACATGTATTAATTTTTTTTTTCTTCAAAATTTCTAAAGATTATTTCTATTTAGGTTAATTAAATATATTTGCTAAGTATAATATATTTAATAAAGCTACTCTTTTCTAATTAAATAAATTTTAATTTTATAGGACCATTGCTTGATTTTTTCTATAGAAATGTTAAGTGGTACAAGAACCCTGTCTCATTCATTTATTTTTGAAGTCACCAATTTTCCTTTTTAATTTTATAATTGTTTAAACGGTTTTTAAGAATATTAATAATCCTAATATTTTTTTTTTTCTATTTTATCCAAATTATTCCAACTTTGCCTTAAGTTTAGGGTAATTAGGCTCAAAATTGTTTATTTATCCTGATTTTCTAAAGCTTTTCCTTAAATAGATAAAACTAGAAGAATTACACTTAGTCTTAGCAATAGCTCAATATTCAAGTTTTTTCATTGTTAAGAGGTATAATTATCTATTTATCAAAATATTTATATAATTAAATGAATATATAAAGATATATATTAAGATATATACATATATAGATTAAATATATATATAAAGATATATACAATCAGGTTTGCTAAAAAATACATCATTTTTTATAACTTGCAAAATTTAGTGAATATTCAATTTATTTTTTCTTTTATCTCCTGTTTGTTTTAAAAACATCTTTAGAACCTGTATTTATTCTTAATTAAATAGGTTTGTAAAATTGTTAGCACTTTTTATTTATCTATAACAGATATGATACAAAATGTAAACTTTATGTTATACTGGTATTTTATATTGGTGTAAAAGTGAAACTTAGTATTTGACCATGTATGATCTCTCATTATTTTTTTATTTTTTTAATTTTTGAGATTTTTTAAAAATATCTAATATTAATTAAATCAAGTAAGTTTAATATTTATAAAAAAATAAAATAAAAATTACTTTCTAAAATTTGTATGACATTTTTAAATATATTATATTTAATTAAGTGAATCTTTAATTAAAATGAAAGTAAAAAAAAAAAAAATTGTTAGATTCAAGTTTCGAACCCTTGAACCGATCGATACCTCTGATACTCCCAGCCTACTGGGTGAACTCTAATGCCTTGCTTAAGTTTGAAAAGGATATGTCAGGTTAGAACATTATTAAATAAATAATGAATTTAAAATATTTTACTTTTTTTAATATTATGAATTAAAGTAATGTTATTTTAATTTTTTTTCTCTATTTATTTTTTAAGAAAAAAGGAATATTGCCAAATTAATTGTTTCCCAAACGCAATGATGGAGTTACCAGTTAGGAATAGTAGAGGTCCCGAGTTCGAAACCCCAGTCTGATAATTTTTTTTTTTTTTTAATTTTACATTTAAATTAAAATTTTTAATATTTCTCTTTTATATTACAAAATTTTGTTAATTTTTTAAAGAGCTATTTTATTTTTTTAACCTTTTTATCATTTCTTAGCCCAAGATTCCAGATAAAATAAGTATTAAAATTATTTATTTTCCCATCATTTCTAATTAGGTTAAAGCTCGAACAACTTAAGCATATTTAAGAAGTATTTCAATTGAGCTACCATTTTTTAATCAAATAAATTTTAATTTTATAGGATCATAGCTTGATTATTTCAGTAGAAATTTTAAATGGTTCAAGAACTCTTGCCGATTGATTTTTTTTCAAGCTTATTAATTTTCTTTTTTAAAATTTAAAATAGTATAAACGATTTATAAAAATAATAATAATCCTATTTTTATTTTTCTTAATTGTATCCTAATTAATCCCACTTTGCCTTGAGTTTAGGGTAGTTTTAGTTTAGGCTTCAGATAAGGAGTATTCCTAAATTGGGGTTCACTTATAAAGTAAGGATAACAGAGAAATTACAAGAAAAAAAAAATTCATTATATAAGTTTTGTCATTCTTAAGGTATACAACCAGGCTTTTTTGAAATATACATTTTATAAATTGAAAAAGTTTGTTGGTTGCTTCTTATTATGAATATTCAATTGTTTTTCCTTTTGTCTCTTGTTTGTTTTAAAAACGTTAAAGAGCTTATATTAACTCTCATAAACTAGGTTCGTATAATTGATAACAATTTTAATTTAAGGATAACAGACACATTAAAATGAAGACTTTATATTATATATGGTGTAAAAGTGACCTTGGTATTTGACCACGTATGATTGTTTATGATTTTTTCCATTTTTGTTTTAGTTTCTAATATTAATTGTTGTCAATCATTAATTTACCTTGGTATTTGACCACATATGATTTTATTATTTTTTTCCATTTTTGTGTTTCTAAAATTAATTAAATTAATTTAAAAAACTACTTTAAAAAAAAAAAAAAAAAAAAAAAAAAAAAAAAAAAAAGCTTCCGTGGCCACATGGTGAAAAAATACAGGATTGACCTATGTATTCCACTTTAGCAAAGTAAATATTTCGACACGCCATTCTCTACAGCAGCGACATGGCTAGATGAAATTAAATATTTACTTCAGAACCTCAAATTTTGCTGGAAATTAAAAGAAAGATATTTATAAAAAGATTTTGAAAATAGAGTAAATTTGTCTTGACATATATAGTTTATTGATTCATTAAATATTTTATTTTTTGATCAAATTACCAATTATTTTTTTGAATACCGAACGGTGTACCTTTTTAGCTCATAGGATGAACTAAAACACTACTTCCCGACCCTCAGTTTAACGCCGGCTGTAGGCTGAAAAATTTTTTTTTTTTTTTTTTTTACACTTTTTAAAAAATTGGCATGTCAGGCATGAGGGAGTTCAGCACCCAGCGGTGCCTACTCCAGTGGCATTTTTTAAAAAAGATTTATCTTAGGAGATCTCTTAACCAGCTCCTCTTCAGCCTTCGTCGTGTTGTATCTGGCATATCCAAAGTCGCCATGTTCTGTATTAGTTTGTTGTAGTGTCCTGGAAGTTTGTCATAAAATCGTTTGTAGGAAGTGTGAATATGGTCCTGTACAGTGGGTATGTTTCATATTGAGTTTAATTTTCCACTTTTTGTTGAACCAGTCCTGTAATTGTTGTAAGTAATGTTGCAGAGTCAGTGAAGCCTGAGTGATGTCTGAATGTCTTGTCAGAATTACTGTATCATCTGCGTATGTTGCTATTATTGTGTTAGGGATAGTTGGAATGTCATGTGTGTAAATTATGTAGAGCAAAGGTGCTAGAATTGATCCTTGTGAAACTCCGGCCTTGATCGGATGTATAGAAGAGACATCCTAACCCTGACGAACTGAGAATATCTGTCGGAAAGAAATGAAAGAAGTATAAGATAGTAAGTCGAAGGTAAAACGGATTTCAGTTTGTAAAGTAGTCCAATGTGTCACACTCGATCAAACGCTTGAGTTACATCCAGGAATACGCCAGTAGCATATAGTCTGTCCTCTAGTGCGACTGAGATGTAATCTGTGACTCTGTGTAGTTTGGTGTATTGTTGGGTGTGTGAACGAAATCCAAATTGATGTTCTGGCAGTATTGTTTGTTAGTTTAGTACGTCAAGAATACGTTTGTAAATTAATCTTTCGAAAATTTTGGAGCAAATTGGGAGTCAGCTAATGGGCCTATAGGAGGATGGGTTGTTGTTGTCTTTGTTTGTTTTGGAATCATAAGAATGTGAGAGTATTTCTATTGTAAGGGAAATTTAGTTGTCCTGAGTATTGCGTTTGAAGATAGTTGTTAGGAAGACTATAGCTTTTCTGGGTATAGCTCGGCGGGTGATCAAGTCATGTCCAGGAGCTTTCCTCTTAGGTAGGTTTTTAATCTCTGTGAGAACTTCAGAAGGCTTGAAGGCTGTAGGTGGCATTGTCATTGGCAGAGGTGTATTTAGTGAATCTTGTATATAATTTTCGTGATTAGAGTCTGAGTAGGGGTCGGTACACCCTCCTGACGTACACCCAACTTTTTTTATTTGTTGATTTATTATTTGATTGAAGTAAATTGCTTACTGTTAAATAGGAATATATTATCTATTTCAATTTTCAAATCGATTAATTTAATATCTATAAAAGAAACTTGGTTCGAATATCTCGGAAGCTTGAACTCATCAAATTAATGGGGTGTATAAAAAAAAATGACCGTTTCTTAAACAAATATTTGTATTATTATTTCTTTGATATAAAATACAATTAATACTCTACTGCTAGCCAATTGCTCGATGCCAAGCTGATATCATTCCTTGGGATGACAGTCAAAGAACTCTTGGACAGCATTTTCAACTTCCGCAAAATTATCAAATTTTTATCCCTTGAAGAAAATGGGCCACGGATCGAAATAAGTAGTAATCCGAAGGTGCGAGGTCTGGACTATATGGTGGATGAGGCAGGAGTTCAAACCCATGAAGTTCTGTAAACTTTTCTGCTGATTGTTGAGGATTAAGTTCATGAGGGACCAGTCTACTGGTCTTTTTCACCTTCCCCATGGAGAGAAGATGGTGACTAACAGTATCTTTCGACACACCACGCTCCCTGGCAAGTTCGCGAGTACTTGTGGACGGATTTGACTCTACAGCTTTCTTCAGAATCTCATCTATATCCATCAATGGCCGCTCGGAGCCCTTCTTCCTTCCCAACGTCGTATCTCCACTTCTAAATTTTTCAAACCAACGCCGCGCAGTGCGCTCTTCAAGGACACCTTCCCCTTCATATTTAATAATTTCAAGAGTTGATTCAGCGTCTGTGATTTTTTTTTTTTTTTCAGTAATGTCTTAAAATTACGAGAATTTCGTAGGACACTGTCATGTTTTTTCTTTGAAATCAATAACTGAAATGAGGTTGTTTTTTTTTCACCCTCAAATTGTGTAACTTTTTTTCACACTCAAAACTGTAACATTCTAACACGCTAGCTCTGTTGGTATTACTCATATCAAAACTTTTTAGACAGTTTCCTTATTAAAAATTTAATGAAGAATGTTTTTGGTTATGCAACATTCGGCATTATGACCTATCGTTTAGGAGCTGTGTTAGTTTGAATGAAAACAAGACACGTTTGGAACCCCTATTTTTAAGTTCGGGACTTTTTTGAAACGCTCTAGCTTTATTGGTGTTGTTCGGATCGAACATTTGACGACAGTTTCCTCAGAAGCAGTAGATTATAGAGAGATAGATTGTCTATTGTTTTTCCCAGTCAGGGAGAAATCGATTTTTTTTTAATTAAAAACATCCAGTTCAATTCACGACATGATCTAGATATGATAGAGAAGGCAAGATAGACTTAATTGAGTTAGAAAGGGGTGAACAACCCCACGTGGCGTACTCCCTGAGTTATGTCGATAATCTAGATGTTTACAGAAGAAACAAAAATATCTATTTATCAATAAAAATTTAATTTACTGATAATCCTATATAATCAAAATAATAGTTTAGGAAATAAATATCCAATTGTCAGTATTTATGTTTTAAATATTATTATAATTTACACTAATTCAGTCTTGACATTTTGTAAATTGTACATGATAATTTTTTTTTTTTTTAAGAGTATATAATTATTTTACTTTTTCTTTTTTTTTTTTTAAGCCTATCTTTCTCTCTGTATTTTTTAGTTTGGTTTATATTATTATAAGTTATTATAAATTTATTTAATAAAGTTATTTAATCATTTTTCAACTTAATTTTAAAGGGTTGAGGATCATTACTTTATTAATGTTCTTATCTTAAATAAGGCTGTGATAAGAGGTCCCTGATGTATCTAGTACCCTGCAGTTGCAGAGGTCCCGGGTTCGAAACTCAAGTCTGATCATTTTTTTTTTTTTTTTAATTAAAGTTTCTCATTTATATTTAAAATCGCCATAAAACATTTAAGAAGTTATTATGTAATTTCTATTCAATTATTTTATTTATTCTTTTTATATGTATGTATATAAATAAATAGAAATGGGAAGTTGGACTAAGAATAAATGATTAAGTAATTATTTGTTTACATAAAAAAAAAAATACAAATTCATATTTAAAAAATAAGAAAGTACGAGTCATGGTGAAGTATTAAAAAAAAAAAAAAAAAACCTAAAAAAAAAAAATTCATGATTTGATTCTTAAATTGATGGGAAATCGTTAAAAAATAAAGAGGGTCTAATGAAAAAAAAAAATCGATCCACAAGACTATATATTAACCCTCTTGTGCTAAAATCGTCATTTAATTTCATGTCGTAGTATCACATTTAATTTAAAAATCAGATGTTGACAACCGAATTTGTTGGAATGGTGTCATTTTTCTTGAAAAAAAAATTCTCTCTCCTTTAAAAAACTAGAATGATTGGTGTTTCCATTCGGAAAAAAAACTAAGTTTAAAATCAGCTGACGTCTTTGTGACGGGTATTGATTGAAAAATAAAATTCCAGCAACTTCAACTGTAGAAAAAATAAATGGGGTGAATGATTTGAAGTTTTAATCATAATTATATAACAAGAAGTGGAGTATTTATCTGCCCGTGTATCAATCTTAACTGTGAATGGCGATATGGTTTTCAATGATGTCAAAATAACTACTTAAGGTTTGGTTCTTGAAGGGTCTCCTTTGGTCTATGATATATTGGTCCACATCTGTCTGCTGACCTTTATAAGTCAAAATCGATCGTTCTTAAACAATCAATCACTTTCTTTAAACCGGAATTACTTTATGAACTAAATCGTTTGGAAGTAACAAGTGATTTAGCTTCTGATTGCTTATCAATCAAAATGTGGGTAGAACGCTGCTGCGTTGTGGAAAATCAATTTTTGTTTTTATTTCACTTATGGCTAAGACTTATTACATCCATCATTATATAATCTCAGATAACAATTGGAAAACGTTCATATTTGTGATGGCAAGAGTCTTGTCGCTTTAAGTTTAATTTAAATTTTTAGAATGATCAATAGTTATAAATATTTTCGTTTAATATACCAAAACGTTTTTACTTTTAAATATAATCGAAAATGTTTATATGCTTTATAAGATACTAGAACCCTTTATTTTTCATAAATACTAATATATTTTGTGTTTTTCATTCTGTACTCCATAACAGTCAAGATAACCTCCTTATCTTGTTTGCTAGAGACGCCAACTGATTAACAACATTGTACTAAAAACATACTACTAATACTATAAACAACACGATGGCAATATAAAAACACTGTAAAACGATAAACAAACTGTAACCTTCTCCTTAATCGGAAGTGTAACCTTTCTTACACCTTTTATTACTGATTTATCAATAACAGATACCCTGTTAACTTATTGTATCTACTTTATCAGACCTAACCTATAAGTTCACTCATTCACTCTTTAGTCACGTTGTTGATAACTAATCTAAGGGCTTCAGTGCTACCTAGGAGTAAGGAAGGTTATTAAGGAATCCGTTTTGGGGTATTGCAACCTTGAACAAGCTTGAGATCAGTTTCTAAGATACGTTTCAGCCTGAGAAAATATCTGTAAAAACCACCATAATAAAAGGACTCTTGGAGTTGATGGAGAATAATATTTAACTAAACTTTAACAAGCAGTACAGCATACATTAACAACGTTTACATCCCGCAACATTTAACACTTGTTGTATCTAACCTTATATACCATCTATTTCCTAAACATTTCGGAGTAGGACGGAGCACCCTAAAGCTGATCCGTGACTCTGTCTGTAGTCCTATTAGTTAAGTTTAGTATGTAAGTAAGAGACACTGCTTTGAGGGGGCCGTTTCGCCTACTCTTTTATTATCATCGCTAATATATTTTTTTTATCTATAAATATTTGTCAAGAATTAGAGAAAGCTCTTCGTAATTAAAAAAAAAAAAAAATATAAAAAATAAAAATAAAAAAAAGAGTGCCCGGCAAAATATCAAAATTAGCTCATTATATAGCAAAAGAGAATGCTTGTGGAAAAAAAAGAATGTTTGGAGAAAAAAGAACTAGAGAGCTAATAGAAAAATAAGATTAAAAAAAAAAAAAAAAAAAAAAAGTCTATTGAATATGTCAAAAATGAAAGCTCGCCAAAAATTATGGAATATAAAGTTCAGTGAAAATAACAAAAGAGAAAGCTAAAAAAATGTAGTAAATGGCCCTCCACAGTCTAGAAAACTTACAAGAGAGATTAGCAAAAGATAATAGTTAACAAAAATAAAAACAATAGAAGCAATATTGAAAACAACAGAAGTTGTATAAAAGACTGCTCAGTAAAACTAGAAGAGAAATAAATTAGAAAGAAAATGGCAAAAGAGAAAGTTTAATGAATACGACTAAAGAGAATGTGCCAACAATTATTGAAAAAATAAAGCTCCACAAAAATAGAAAAAAAACAAAAAAACAGTGAGTTTAGCAAAATTAGCAAAGTAGAAACTTCTGAAAAAAGCTCAGCAAAACTTGGAGAAGAGAGTATCAAGAAGAGCAAATGTGAACTCAACTTGGAATAAACTCAACTAAAATATCAAAAGAGAAAGCTGAATAGAAAGTTGTATGAAACTATTTAAAGAGAAAGTTCAGCAAATATAGCAAAAGAGAAAGCTCAACAAAAATAGAGAAGCAAAGCTCTCATATTGCAAAAAAGAAAGCTAAGTGAAATAATACAAATAAAAATTCTTGTAAAAAAATCAAAAAAAAAACACAGAAAAAAATAGCTGAAGAGGGAGCTAAGCAAATATAACAAGAAAAACAGAAAGATTAGCTCGAAAACCAATGGAGAAAGTTCAGCTAAAAAAGAAAGCTTAGTGAAAGCTCTACATCACCATTACAAAAAAAAAAAGAACCTGAAAAATAGAAAAAAAGGAAGCAAAACAAAAAGCTGTAAGATAGCAATAGGAAGCCCAGCAATAATAATAAACAGAATTAGAAAAAGAAGCTTACCAAACATCTCAAGAAGAAAGGTTAAGTAAAAATAACTTAAAATAAAGGTAAATGATACTAACAAAAGTCAAATAATAAACAAGTGCATGCATGAAACAAATAAATAAAAGAAAATAAATGATCAGAAAAAAAAGAAAAGAAAGCACAGCAAAAAAAAAGAAAGATTGGGGAAAAAAAGAAAGCTCAGCAAAAGAAAGAAAAACTCTCAGCAAAAGAAAGAAAAAACAGCAAAAAAAAGAAAAAACTCAGAAGATCAGACAACTCAGTAAAAACAATCTAAGAGAAAGATTATAAAAATTTGGATTAAAACAGCACAAGAAAGCTTAGCAAAATTAGTAAAAGTGAAAGGTTAGAGAAATTTTCTAAGATTAAGATACAGCTAACATAATAAAAGAAAAAGTTTTGTCAAAATAGGACTGAGGACAAATTAGCAACCGTGCTTAATGATCCAACTCAACAAAAAAAGCAGAAGAGAATGATTAGTATCCATATCAGAAAGGTAACAATCACAGAAAAGAAAGTTTAACTAAAAAAAGAAAAAACATTTCAGTAAAAATAATTTTAAAAAAAAAATGTAAAAAAAAACATTTCAGTAAAAATAATAAATGATCAAACACAAATGTATGGAAGATGAAGATTAGCTAAAATAGTAGATGAGATAACTCGGTTAATATGTTGGGAAAATCGGTGAACAAGTGCAACTTTATTGTTTGTAGTAAATTGGGAAAAAAACTATGAAATTGAATTTTTTTTTCAAAATAACAGTTTTCTAAACTGTTTTTCAATAGCAAAATCTTATAATTTGTATAGTTTTGTCTAAAAGGCAGTCCTATAGAAAAACTCAGAGCGTATCCATTAGTTAAGTATGAAAAGAATCTATTTTGATTTTTTTTAATATAAGAAAGAGACACATGTCTTAATTTAAAAAAAAATCTTATGTTTAAAAGAAACAGGAAAATTAATTCAAGTTTTAAGATTAGTGATACTTATTAATCTTATTGATGGAAGCCCACTTGCTGTACATTGTCCCAATTACCACAGTCGTTATGAAATTACAATTTAATTTAAAAGGATGTAAGTAAATAAAATAGAACCATTTGGTAAGATAAGATCTTCCTTTAATTGTTAAAATAAGTTATATCAAATAACTTTTATTTCTTGCAAAATCTGGTGTTTCCAAGGGTGTTGCCTTAGGTCCACTTTTATTCTTGTTTTTTAACCATGACATTTCATAAAACTCTGTTGTGGTCAATTTTAGTTTGTTCCTGATTTTTGAACTTGAATTGCTCAATAATCTAATGTGATTCTCAATATCATCGTCAGCCATTTATCCAAGAGCATTTTAAATTGGTTGAATAAACTCTTGTATGTCTGCTATCAATCATTATTATTCTTTAAACAATTTCCATCACTTCTCTGTTTAACTAGGTGTTCCTCAAGAAATCTCTCACATACCTACTCTTTTCGTTTGCATAAAACATTGATCTAACTTTTATGTATTTATCGTTTAAATAGCAATCTAACATTCATACATATCTTTGAGTTTTGTCTATTCTACTTCTATTTACATGATTGGGGCAAGTAGCAAGATGCTTTTTAATGAATTACTTTACTAATGTTCACTTCCATAATTTAGTTAACCTAAATGACCATTCTCATTGTATCTTTGTTGACTTCTGCCTTGGATTATTACTTTGTCCTCAAAAATTCATCATCTTGCCTCCTTTCTCAAGCCCCACGATATTATTTTCTCTTTCGATATTATGTACTGGATATTTCTTGTGAGGAAGATGATACTAATAAATTATTTCATGAGGGTCATTCTCAAAATGACAAGATGCTCCCAAAGCATTTGCAACTATTATAGGTGAATTTACCTTACTATCAGATGTTACTTCCTTGACATGTAACTGTTCTAGTTGTAAATAATGAAATAACCTTTAAACAATCTTGATGTTCACATCTAGCATTAGCGTTTGTCATTTATTTTACTTTTATGTGCAATCCCTTCAGTTACAGTTATACAATTGAGGAGTTTGCTGCAAGAAGAGCGCAGCTCCATATTTGGTAATTGTTGGAAAATTGAAAAAAACTGTCCGGACCTGCATCTTTCTTGCACCAGTCAATCAGCCAATTTTTTTTTAATATGGCATACATTTGCACCCAAAATGGTCTAAATATGGAGCTGCACCCTTCTTGCAGCAAACTCCTCAATTACAGTTATAAGTACTCATTTACTACTTATTTTAATAACAATCAATAATCCAACGTACTGCTTACTATAATTATGGTAATTAATACTTGATCCATTGAAAAGGATCTGCTTGCAAATATATGAAAAAATATTTAGATCTAGTAGCTTTCTTTTGGAAAATGTACTAGTGAGCTTAGATAAAAATCTTTATACACTAGATTCAATAATATTATAAAAAATGAAAAATAAAAATAAACGAACACAACACTTCAACAATAATGTTTACACAATGAAATACCGGAACATATTATTCTGAATAATATTTGAATCCCTTGGGCATAAACTGTCACCTACTTAGGCCTTGAACTAGATTAAAGATTGACATTCACATCTCAAATAAATAACAAATTTTGTAATGCGAGAAAAAATATCAGTACAATTTCCTTATATTTCCAAAGAAAATCTTCGGAACTTAATGTGTTACAAAATTGTAAATTGTTAAATTCCATTGGAATAAAACTCTTTGTTATATAATTACTCCAGAGATAAAAGAAAAATTATAAATTGTTTTTTGTATTTCTTTAAAAATACAATTAAAGTAAAAATAAACAATTGATTAAAACTGTAATATTTTATTGCATGTTAAAAGTAATTATCAATAACTGACTCGATAAGACATTATTGTTTTAATTTCAAAGGAGTATATTAAAAAAATAAATCAGGAAACAAATTAAAATTTACCACAGGAGAGTTTGATGAAATATGGATAAAAAACAAGAATAAAAGTGGACCAAAGGCAATACCCTTTGAAACACCAGATTTTTCAGGAAAAAAAAGTTATTTGATAGACCTCTTCTTAACAATAAAAGAAAGATCTTTTCATACCGGATGACTATTTTATTTTATTTATTTACATCCTTTAATATTAAATAGTAATTTTATTAACTCAGTGGTAATTACAGCAATAACTTATTAATAAGTACAGCAAGTGGAGTTTTACCAAACAAATTAAAACATGTGAAATTTAGTTATAAACTGTGAATTGTGATTGTAAATTTAGTTATAAGTTTCATTATGAAATGCTCTATTCTAATAATAAAATTAGTTGATGGTCTACGTTATATTTATTTATTCTTTCTATATTAATATAATAAAAAGTTTTATTCCAATGAAATTTAACAATTTACAATTTTTGCAACACATTAAGTTAACACATGTTATGAATAAAACAATTTACACTACAAGGTCGATTTACCATAATAAATCATAAGAAGAATATATTACGTTATTTATACATTGTTTTACTTTAAAAAGTCTAAAGTGAAATATAAAAATATTTTTTCTGAATAACCTAATAACTAAAATTAATAAAAATATATCTTCATTGAATCAGCCGCAAACAAGTAATTAATGAAAGGAAAAATAAGAGGAGAAAAAAAAATCTGCCTATTTATTAAATTTATTTTAAAATAAAACGGCGGAACTAAAAAGAAAAATCTTAAAAGTTCTTTTATAATAACAGGAATACTAAAATGTAAAAATAAAAAGGATAAAAAAAGATCGACCGCTAAGAGTATCGAACCCAAGACCTTTATAATTGAAGTACTTGGGGGAAGCGGCATGAATATTTTCTTGGAGTGGGGGCTAAGGTCTTCCTAATAATGCTAAGGGGTTAAGGTATCTTAATGCCTCTTGGCATTCAGACGCATTAATGCAGGTTTATGTTTTCAATAAGATAAGTAAATAAAATAATAAAGTGATTAGAAACATTTTTATTAATGAAAATAGCATCTCCCTCACGGCTTCATCCGCTCTCATAAATAAAGAGCGTAGATGATTTTAACAAACAATTGAAGTTTTATTGTTTTATAACTAAAAATCTTTTATAGAAGTATGTGATTGACCATTATTTATTCAGTGGTATTTTCAAGCATAGCAGTAATTTTTAACATGTAATTTGCAATTTTGACTTCAAAATTGTTTTTTATTAATTTCAAAATGTTTAGTATTAGTTATTGTATAGTCATCATTTGTTAACAACAATAGCCATAAAAACATATGGGCCATTTTCAAATAAAATGGCAATTTAGCTATCCAGAAAACCCAAACATTTACCCCTCAAAAAAAGTTACTTATACATGTTCTGTGGTATACAAGGATGCTGCCACACTACTTGTGAATATATACCTGATTTGTTTATCAAATTTCCGCTTCCTTGATTTTTAATAAATTTTAAGAGAAAAAAAACCCTGTAATAATTTGACGTACGTTACTGGGCTTATACTTTATCGGATTTATGAGTATTAATCATGTTTTGGTACAGGATTTTTCAGGTTGCTATTTGAAGTTATTTCCCAAGAAGAATAATGGTCATAACTTTTATGTGAGCAATCGAAGTGTTGTTTATTCGAAAGTACGTTACCAAATATTTGTTACACTTTATTAAAAAGTTCATGGATTTTATTATAACCCCCTCCCAAAGTTAGCATATGTTAAGAACGTCTAGACCCTTTCAATAATCATTCATTACAAAAAAATGATTATTAATTAATTAATATATTTATTTTTAATTACTGGTAGCGTATGTCAAAAATATGTTCACACTTAATGGTGACAAAGAGAAACATCTTGAAAAAATGAATTTTAAGAAAAAGTCTTTAAAAAAATCAATATTAAATTTATTTTTGTAATTTGTTGTAGTTTTGAGCTCCTGTAACAGCCAAATTAATTAATAATTCAAAATGAAAATGGCTTTTTGTCTGAGCGACATCAACAACACTACAAAATGCTAGTACCTAATTTTAATTTCTAGCTATCACTGTTTTTTTCCTCTGTATATACGGGCTATTGATTTTTTTTTTTTTTCAAGTAGAGAAATGCTACTGAGGTAACAAAAACATGTTTGTTTAGGAGAGGAATAATAAACTGACATCCATATAATAATAAAATGATTTATTAAATATAAACAGTTTATTACACTGAGGTTCAATTTAATGAAAACAAGAAAGCCTGCATAATTTTTAGAATAATGGGTTTTAAATAGGAACGGATTTTAAATAGAAAAGTTTTGGAAAGAGGTCATAAACATCGAAAAAACCAACCGTTTTTGAGAAAAATGCTGAAGTATTGTACACAATTACAGCTGTAGTTGTAGTTAAGCTTACAAGTAAAGCTTATCAACAGTGTTCCTCGGATCGAAAATTTGCCGAAAGTTTTTTTATCACAAGCAGTAGATTATAGATAGACGTATTGTTGATCTATTGTTTTTCTCAGTCAGGGAGAAATTGGGTTTTTGTAGGAAAATATTTTATTTCTTACGTAATTTTCAAAGCTTTCAAATACATCTTTTATGGTTATGGAATCATGGTTTTATGTCTTTAGGGTATTTCATTGTTTCCTAAAATAATTAAGCCAAATTAGGTAATTAGATTAGATAACTTGCTTGTATACAGGCCCGTTAATCTAAGTGCTCACCCTGAATTATGGGCTAACCCCTTACAACGTCCACGCTTAGTCACAAAAATAAACTCTGTTACGTGTTGTTGACTGTAAACACCCTAATGGAATTACCCCGTCTCAGTTTACCCCCATCTTCATAATTTCCAAATGAAGCCGACTTGCGTCAACAGGATAATAACTTAAAAAGTTTGTCTTTCTGAGGGGGCAACGAAGAATTATGTCGGTTGGGGATACTTTCTTGAGAGAGCAGTTACAGTATAATAATTAAATTACCGAGTTCCTCCCAAGGTTACATAATGTAAAATAATGGAGAATTAAAGTGAAGCAACTTTGTGTAAGGTATGTACAGTAAGGTATATATGTATACATGTATATACACGAAGTTTGTTCCTTAGACTCTTTAAAGTACGTTATAAACATTTAAAAAAAAAAATTTTTAATATTTTTGTTTTTATGGATTTAGGGCTTACAACGAGAAGCTTCGCTTCAAAAATGATTTAAACATCACTTTTTTCTTGCACAATAGAAATTAAAAAAAAATAAATAAATACAATCTATTATCATTCAATTTTACAATTTAAAATACTAGCATTACTTTTTTAATGCGTCAACTTCGTTTAATTGCGTGGGAGAAAATTTGTTTCTATTATTTATAGAGTGTGATTGTAACTTTTAATTTAATTCGATTTTTACTATTATTGTTCATATTCCACTAATCCCCGCTGAACAGATCCGCTACCTGGGACTCCACTTGGACAAACGTCTTACTTGGAATCCACATACAAGACTAAAGCGACAAGAAACTTCTCGTCGCTACAGACTACTCCAACATTTACTAGACAAACGATCAAAGCTCCCAATTAATTACAAATAACTCATTTACAGGACTGTGATTAGACCTATTTGGACCTACGGAGTTGAGCTTTGGGGCTGCACCAAACCATCAAATTCATCTCGTATCCAATGCTTGCAATCCAAAATACTTCGAAAAGTCCTCAATGCTCCTTCATTTGTAACCAATAAACTTATGACCTAAATGTTCCTTATGTTGCTGATTTAACCCAAACCAGATACCTATCCCTCCATAGTAAGCTCCATAACCACTCCAATCCACTAGTCTTTCAACTTGCTTCCCACTCCATTTCCGATAATCCTCCGAGGTGGCTGAAAAGAAGATGGCCCAGAGACCTTCTAGTGTAGAATTTTTATTAAAGTGCTACTGATGAGTAGTTCTTTTCAAGTTTTGTCACGTTATTGTAATATTTAACAGCACATTTACTTGATGTATAAATTTTTTACAGTTGTAAATTTCAATAAATGAAAATAAAAATATATTATTATTCTTATCATATTTTTATTTTAATTCATTTCTTTTTTTTTTTTTTTATGTAATTCATTTTATTTATTTAATTTGGTTTTGGGTTCTTAATGTGGGAGAACTTATATTTCTGTTTTTTATAAAGTATGATTGTATTTTTAATTTTTAATTTAATTTTATTTTTAATATTATTATTGTTTTCATATTTATGTTTTACCTATTTTTTTATTTTATTTTGTAAGTAATTTATTTATTTATTTTTTTCACTTTAGATATTGTATTGTAGTTTAAGGTTCTTTAATTACTAATTTAATTTTTTTTTTTTTTTTGCATATGGTATGTTGTATTATTAGGTTCTTTATTTATTTATTTGTCTTTTCTTTTTATTTCTTATTGTACGTATCATGTGAATGGTTCTATTAGACCATCCTTCATATTACTGATTTTCCAGTTTGAGGAAGATTTTAACATATACTTTCTCGATGAATAATCTTTAACTTTTTTTTTTTATAAGAAAAAATATTTATTTCTTGAAAAAAGACATCAAATCCAGCAAAATAGTTTGGGAACGTTTAGAAATACGATTGAATAGGATATTATACTCGTATAGAGTAGGATATTGAGAGATATCATTCATTATAAATTAGGCAACGTTTGATATTAAAAACACATTTTTAGTTTTTTTTCCAACGTTTCGGCTATATCATTGATGACCATCATCCAGGCTAAAATAAAAAGTAGAAAAGAGAAAAAAAAAATAGCTAAAAAATAATATGAAAAATAATACATAATAATATAATAATAAATGTTTATGAATAATTTGAAATGGTCAGAAAAAAGGTAGATAAACTATACAATGATAGAGAAAATAAGAATAAATTGGATAGTAAAATAAATTGTATGAAGTTACATATTTTTCAATTTTATTTTCACTTTCTTTATCATGGGTAATATGTTATTTTATTTTTATTATACGCCTTATATTTTGTAAGTGAATTAACATTTATTATTGATAATATTTTAATTAATAAAAGAACACATAGGGTTCCGGTTATAATGTTATAAGCTGGCAGTGAAATAACCTTTCTATATTATTCGCGTGTAAGTTGTATTTTGCCGAAGCGCACGCTCTTGCAATTGACATGCACTTAAGAACAATGTTAATTGTATAACACGATATATTTAACAATAAAGAGAAAATTGCAGATAACGGAGGAATTATCTCTATTTTTATCCTTTATGTTTGCATAATTTTTTTTTTTTTTTTTTTTTTTTTTTTTTTTTTTTTTTTTTTTTTTTTTTTTTTTTTTTTTTTTTTTTTTTTTTTTTTTTTTTTTTTTTTTTAACAGATAAGTTATCCACTTGAATAGTTTTACTTACTTTAAGTAAGTCTCTCATTCATCAGGCTCTTTCAAGTGTATTATACTTAAATTACGCATTTGTATTATGTTATTCATATTATTACTATAACTTCTGAATTTATTTTACCATTTTAGAAAGCTTGAATAAATTTACAATGTTAAATAAAATGTGTGCAGACATTATGTAGGCCTTTTTACAACTATATGGTTGTAATTAAATGTCTATAATAAACTGATTTTCCCAATTTATATTTATAATAAAAAGTATCTTAAATTACTTATTATATTAAATTAACAATTAATGATTATTAATCGAAATAAATAATGTTAAGAGAAAATAGGGGTTACATGTGACTTCGTAGGTCGTAGGGACAATTGTTTCTTAACAAACAATAATTTCCATTTAATTTCTGTTACGGTAATTGACATCAAATTTTCGATCCTAGCAACACCAACGTGTGTTAAAATGTTACATTTTCGAGAGTGAAAAAAAATTGATGAAATGAATACATTTCTAGAAAGCTTTAAATTTGTTATTTTTAGGGAAAATCAAGATATAAATTGTCTGAAAATTTAGGAAACTTAATGAATATGTATATACAGGTGTATCCTGGTCAGTAGTGAAAAAAAATATAATTTAAACATTAGCAAAATAAATATTTACATTACATACAAAGTATGACATAGTTCTGAATAGCTGCAGAATAGAACATTAAAGTAAACAGAAAAAACAACAAAAAAAACAGCTGCTAACGAAAGCACTCCTCATTCATTTGTTTAGTGTTGAAGCCTTGATTTTGTATCGTTTAGTGCACATTTTGTTGTAAATTATAATCGCTAATATTCAATATCACGTTGACAGTTTATATAAAATCATCAATCACTAATCAACATACTTAGTGCTAATTTTGTAAAAAATGACAAACATAATGATATGACATGAGATACAATGACAAACTTGTAGAGAACCTACAAACTGGTAGTTTTTGGTACTAATGTAAAAAATGACAAACATAATGATATGACATGAGATACAATGATAAATTTGTAGAGAAACTACAAACTGGTAGCACGAAAATGAAAGCTTCTATATTAGAAGATTTCGAGGCCATCTTTTTTTTCCAGACGCCTCAGAGGATTATCAGGTGTTAAATAGGAAGCTAGTGGAGAAAGAAGTGGGTTGGGTGGACATTTATTGTATTATGAAAGGAAGAATATCTGGTTTGCATCAAATCAGCAACATATGGAACATTAAAGTCATCATGAATCAGTTCATTTGTGACAAAGTACAAATGTATTAATTCTGGATATAGTATTGGAACTGGCCACCGTTACGTCATAAGGTGACATCGTTCACAAGAACATATTAAAAACCATGAAATAGACGTTGCTAACTTTTTATTAAAAAACTTTTTGATTATTCAACAGATAGTAAACTGGCAAACTTATAGAGCTTTTATCCCACACAGTATTTCATCCTTATCAGAATATAAAGCATTCGCACTATGACGAGAAAAGTTTCCGCCGCGTTGGCTCCTGAGATAACTCAAAATTTACGCTATTCAAAATGTTTCCGTTACATTACTCAAATCTATAAATCAGTGGAAATAGTGGTGATTTTATTGAAAATGAAGAAATAAAATGATACTATAATAACTGATTAAAAAAGAAAGTGAATAAAAGATAATTACTTTCAAAATTTTACGAAAACAATTTTATTTTAGTTTTTAGTTTTTAAATTAAGTTGATTAATATTGTTTTTTATTTAAGAAAGATTGTTTTTCTCGTTAGTAGAAAAACAGTCAATATTATTTAGTTTTAATTAAATCATTTTACAAGTATAAATGTTATATTTTGCTTTTCGGTAAAATCTCCTTTTCTTATTTTGTACTAAATAATTACGTTCAAAACCGTTTATTATTTTATTTATTTATTTTTTTTTTGTATGCAGATTTTTATTACTTTTACATATATTTTTTATTTCTTCTTACATCCAGAAAAAAGTTTTTTTTCCTCCCTTCCAAATATAATGTAATGTAACGATATTTATTCTTCAAACAAAAATTAAATATTAAAAAGTTTAATTAAAAAACAAACTATCTCTAAGGGGACTCGCACTTCGGATTCTGTTCATGCAAAATTAAAGTTTTTGAGGATCAATTCTGGCAAAATAAGTAGCATTAAGAATTTCGGTTAAGAGAAATTAAATACAGAAGAAATTCAAAGGTAGAACCTCATAATTCTATGCCTCAAGCCAAAATATATCGGATGATAGTAGGAGAACAGTGCATTAGAAGATTATTAGCGTTTGTTGAGTAATAGTCCAATGTAATAAGTGTTTGGTGAAGAAAAAACGGCCGAAATTTTATTCTCAACGGATCCTCTTGTTTCAACAGTTTTTTCCAAGAACAGAACGCGAAAAATGGTTCCGCTTTCGGAGCTGTTTTTTCATTTCGTAGGTACTGGTTCCAGCTACAATTAATATATGAAGCCTTTCTTCGAAAAAAGCTTGGTTTCCGTTTTATAGGTTAAAAACAACCGGTATTTTGAGCTTTTTTTTTTTTGCGAATTTGGATATGCAGCCAACGGCTGCCGTGGTAGCAAACTTCAGATTTTGATTAAGCACTCCAAAAAACATAAAGATCCATTAAGAATAAAAGTTCGGCAGTTTATTATTGAAAACGTCCTTTTGGTGCTTTACTTTACTTAACTATATTTAGTACGAGAAGATTTTCTTTTCAGACTCTTCTGAAGTTTTTTTTTTTTTTTTTTTTTTTTTTTTTTTTTTTTTTTTTTTTTTTTTGGATTTTTTTTTTTTTTTTTTAAGAATTTTTTTTTTCCTTTTTTTACTTTTTTAAGCTTTTTTACATTTACATATATTACAAAGGCAATAGGTAATAGAAATGATGATGTGTCCATTCATACAATATATTCAAATGCACAAACACAATAAATAACAGATAAATACAAAAATAAATGAATGGATAAAATCTACTAATACTAATTATAATAATAATCTCAATAAAGGAAACTAATAATAGATTAAACTAAAAATAGTAATAACAGTAAAATACAATATTAACAAAAATTTAGTAATAAAAATGACTAATCTTATACATAAACAATTCAAAAAGTCGGGGGAATCCAAAATCAAGCCTGTCCTCCACTTATTATAAGCAAGACTCAAAGAGATGTCAGAGTTGTTATATCAGTTGAAAATGTTCTTTTTAAGTCTGTTATCGAGACGAAATCCAAGATAACGTAGGTAAACTATGAGAGATTTTAAGAATTTTAACTATTCAATTTTGAAATCTATCTTCGAGGAAAATTGTACGTGACTGGAGAGTTTTAGATTTTCTTAATAAAAAAATAGTCTACTGTTTTTGCTATGTTCTAATCAGTGACAGCCTCGGATAATACGGGTTTGAGCAAAACAACAATGTCCAAAATTGAAGGAGAAAACAAATCTATAAGGCTATACCCATGGAAGATCATGATTTCAGCACATTTCTTATTTAAGAGAAGCAACTTTATAGAAGCTGAGTGAGTCATTAGAGAGTGCCTCCGGTCCCCTGGGTATATCGATCAGCTGATATAATAGAATACATAATTATCTACCTCAGCCTATATAATAATCTAATACAGTCCCATGGGTAGGGGTAATGTACCTTACCTACTAAGCTACTAGCTTCGAAATTAAAGCCTGAAAATAAAAATCAATTTCTCCCTGACTTGGAAGATATGTCTATCTATAATGTATTGATGTATATCTACTGCTTCTGGTGAGGTAACTGTCGGAAAATTTCAGACTCCAGCAACACCAACAGAGCTGGAGCGTGTAAGAAGAGGTTAACCCTTAAAAGCGTAGGCAAAACATGACAAATTTTATTCAAACCAAACTATTTTCAATCCTAAACCGTAGGCCCTAGCGAGAAATGTTATATAAAAAGAAATCATCATCATCATCATCTTATGGCGCTTATGGTCCTTGTAGAAACCTGGCCTCCTCTACGATCAGGGGTGGATCGGGCCACCGGGATACCGGGAAATCGCCCGGTGGGCCGGACAGGAAAAGGGCCGGTGGGGCCGGGAAAGAAAGGGAAAAAAATAAATATTTACGTTTTATCGGTTATAGGAAAACTAAGTCCTTATAAAAAAAACTCCACTCGAGACTTGAGGCCCTATTTGGCCCCCTAAAAAGCGAAATTTAAAATCATTCCACCATTTTAGCAAAATTATAATAAAATTGTTGTTTGAATTAAATTGTATGCTTCAGCATTATTTACAACCTTTCAACGCCCTCATAAAATGAAAGAGTGAGTATGTTTAGAATTGAAGTTAATATTGTGAACAGGGTTATCTTTTGTGGATGTGATGGGGGGAGGGGGAGAGTTTGGCCCCTGAGGGCCGGTCAAGAGCATTTGCCCGGTGGGCCGAAAATTCCCGATCCGCCCCTGTCTACAATTCTCTGCCATTCAAATCTCTCTTCGGCAGCCCCTCTCCATCCTCTCACACCGAGTCCGAAGATCGTCCTCTACATCTTCAAGACAACGAATTCGAGGCCTTCCTCTCCTTCTCGTTCCACTTGGATGCCCCTCCAACATCATCTTAGGGAGCCTACTTGCCTCCATTCTTTGCAAATGCCCTAGCCATCAAATTCTGCCTATTTTTATATTGGCTACAGTATCTGGAGCAGCATATAGAATTTTCAGTTCCTCATTTGTTCTCATTCGCAAGAGATTAGGTCAATACTTGGTTGGACAATATATTTTTCGAAGGATTTTACTTTCCCACATGTTTAATAATTTTTGTCGTGTGATGTCAGAGTCCATGTCTCACTCCCGTACATAACCGGCTGATCGTTCGATATACCCTTATTTAGAGATTGCTGGATATGTTTTTATTTTGAAAAATTTTGACTAAAGACCAATAGCACCTGTTTCCAATAACAAAAAATATTCTATATTAAACTTCTGATCACGAAATTGAAAAATTTTCGACCCGAGAAACACCAATAGAGCCAAATCGTGTTAAAAGTGCCCCAACACATTGAATTTAGGCGAAACGTAACATTTTCATTCAAACCAATATAGCTCTCAAACAGTAGGTCCTTGCGACAAATGTTATTTAACAAAGAATTGTCATTTTTTTTTTCAGACGCCTCAGAGGATTATCAAGAATTAAATGGGAAGCAAGAAAAGCAATTTTATTAGGTTGGATATGTATTTTATCATAAAAGAAAAAGCATCAGGTTTTTGCTAAATCAGCAGCATACGGGACAAAAAATAACAGTGGATTAGTTCTTTAGTAACAAAGTAAGGAGCGAAAGAGAAATTAGATCATATACTCAATTACATTATGTGCATTATGGCCAGTATTACATCAAAAGGTGACATCATTCGAAAAATATTTTAAAAGCAATGAAATAAACGTTCGTCAGTTTTTCTTTTAAAAAATCTGTCAAAATGTTACATTTTTGAGAGTGAAAAAACTCAAGGTTGCCACGACGATGCTTTACGTTTCAGTCTAGGTTGCCATGAAGACGCTATACGTTACACAATAAAACTATACACACCCAGCCAAAATACGTATCCATGTCGAAAATAATTTATTGAGGTTTAAAAGGAAAATAAAAACTGCAGTGTATTGTAGTTGGGTCCTTAAAAAGAATAATAAGAAGTGGGATACTCCGTTGTAAGCTTCGAATCCTAGAAATTACTTTGGACTATCGTATTAGGAAAGCCATGTTAATGAACTCCGTCCGTGTAATCTTGTGAAAACTCCGGTTCTGAGAATAATCTGAAAGGAGAAACAAGAAACACTTCATGGAATGCGGTAACGAGAATTTCATAACAGTTTTCATCTGAACTACACAACAATTTTCCATGAAACGAATTAATTCAAACAGCACATTGAGCTACAAATCAAAAAACTTCTACCGTAACAATGAATTACTTAATGAATTAGATGAAGTATTATGATTATTATGATTTGTATTATTCGTAAGGGTCTTTGGGATAAAAGTAAATATTAAAACGATGAAAATAAGAAAATTATTGAGGTAGATAGAAGAATAATGGCATCCAACCGAGCATATTTTGCAAACTACATATTATTTAAAACTAAAATGCTGTCCAGAATACTAAAATTCAGATTTAAAAAATCTTGATTAGACCAGTCCTGACCTACGGGGCAGAGGCATGGACCCTTACCGTCGCGATGAAAAACACCCGACGGTGTTTGAAATGAAACTCCTGAGAAATATATATGGCCCTGATTTTAACGCTGACTCCAATGCATGGAGAATCCGGACCAAGGAATAGCTGTACTTCTTATATAAGGAAGCCGATGTAGTACAGTTTATTAGAGTATCCCTTAAGAATGTCTAGCCCATGTAATGCCTCAAGAAAGGCTAAGAAAACTATTGCAAGGAAATGTATTTGGCAAGAGAAGAGCAGGCCGACCACGAAGACGTAGGCGACAGGTTTTGGGAGTCACGATGAAAATAATGAAGGCAGGAGACAGAAAAGTGTGGAGCGACCTTGTGAAGGAATCCAACACCCGTCCTAGGTTGTAGAGTAACTTAAAAAAAAAAAGAAAAGAAAAAAAAAAAAACCTGTACCATTTACTACCCATTAAGGGTCTCGGGTTCAGTACTTAGGTAGGCTGTACTGTTTGTGAGCCAACGGTTGTGAAAGGAGGTGATTTGACAAGAATTCACGCACAACCGCCAGGTTTTTTCCCCAATTAAGGGTGCCCACTTTTTAAGAGGCTGTGTGTGCCGCAGGAGGGTCTCCCGACCTTCGGTCCACAGCTAAAATGACAGAATATAAATTTTCTGCCATCAGTCGGACTCGAACTCGGTAGTCAAGAGCATGGTAGTCAAGCGCCTAAGTAGAGTTACTTATGAGTTAAGTAAAAGAGGTTCGGACAGCGACTGTTGAAAATGGAATTCATTTTAGCAGTGGAACAAAATGAGAAGAAACTTTTGCCTTGTAAAGATAGACATGATCGTTCATCATGAGGGCTCCAGGCCTAAACTTATTTGGTGAACAGTGAACAGTAAAGAGGCAGTGTTACCATTGATTAACAATGTTATTAATTAATTGACAATGTTGCCAACGACCATCTAGAGTAAAGATAATAACTTGATAAAAATAATTTTAATCAAACTAATTGCTTTTCATTCCGAATGTTCGGAAATTAAATATGCGGCAAATTAAATTCTCTTTATAAATTTAATTAGGGACTCATTTCACTCAGTAATTACTTTTTCTCTTATTAAAAAAGTAAAATTACAAAAGGTTAAAACTATGGAAAGTAAAGAAAAATCATAAAATATTTCAACAAATACTCGAGTACGGAACATAAGCTACAATTCAGAATTCAGACCAGAACACTGGTATTCTTCCGGTGAATTATATCTTTGGAATTATAAATGTATTAATAAAGAAACTATAAACGTTTCAGTAAATAACATTAACATTTGTTAATAACATAATCAAACGGCAGATGTTTACAAACTTACACTAAAATCGCTAGGTTACAAAAACAAATGACTTAAGTTTAGTCTATTAAACTAGGAATGAGAACACATTCGATCCTGTTCTTTATACCTGACATGTCATCAATGCTATCGATAAAAAATCACCTGATAGTCAATTATATTTTTTAAAGATGCGGATATAAATTTGAAGAATTGTATAAACATCTTTATTTCAATTGTCAAGAGCGTCCATCTTTTGTTTTCATTCAAACATTTTAATTCTTACTAACCAGTATAAAGTTTGATATATAAAGTAGGATGAATATATCAACTGCGCCGTAAGGTCCATAAGCCCCTTCCCTACCTTCCCTAACCCCCTACTTCCAAGCAGGCTGAGACCTGACATGCATGTAACAAGAAAATTATTTTTTCTTTGAAGAGTCATGTTGCGTAAGCGTTTTATTAAGGATGTAGAGCATATATGAGGCTACATTGAAAAACAGTAATACCAGTTTCGAGATGGATATGTCTTTTGGCTAAATGCCGTATTTTTTTTTTTTTTTTTTTTTTTTTTTTTTTTTTTTATTTATTTATTTTTTTTTTGTAAGATTTTTTAACCCTCAAAAATGTAACATTTTGATAAATTCTAGCTCTGTTGGTATTGCCCGGATCGAAAATTTGCTCATTGTTTCTTGATCCAAAATTCAATGGAAATCTTTTTTGTTATCAAACTTTTATCGCTACGACCTACCGTTTAGGAGCTATATTGGTTTGAATGAAAAAAATCACGTCTGAAACCCCTATTCTCTCTAAACTTAGTTTTTCTTAGTTAGGGAGAAATCGAGATTTTTTTATTTTCATTCACTCTTCCTTCTTCCTCATACTGGAAGCTTATAGACCATACTACATACTTGTAACGTGAACTAAAATGCAAAAGACTTGTGTTGGATTTGAAATTTTATGTCAATCAGTGTTGGTTTTTTTAATTAGTAGAGTGCTTTTGCACGCGTGGATGACTTCCGTATATGTGTGTACTTATAAGTGTATACGTATGTGTACAATACAATGTTAAACTAATAATTAAATATCGATTATAAATATCTTCTAACTGTAAATATTGTAAACAAAATAAATAAATAAAATTAAGTAGGATGGAAACCTTCTGAAACATCTGCACTTATGAGGTATCTGTTTGGTTTGAATAATCTGGTTGTGTAAGTTGTGCTTGGATATGCATTTAATAATTATATCTTATTAAATAATATCATTAGTATAATACGTATATAAATATTGTTTTAGGACCTATTTATTTATATTACCTATTTAGTTATTTATGTATTTACATATCCACCCCCTCCTAGCCATACTCCACGAATGATTAAGTAATCTATTTACAAAAGTAGTTATATATATATATATATATATATAGATATTTTAAAAATGTATGTATTAAAAAATTAAATAACTATGTATAATAATAAATATGCATAATAATACAATTCAATAAAGTAAATAAATAAATGAAAAGCACTAAAAACAATGAGATTTTGATTGGTGCCAACTATTTAGAAAGTATACTTGAAAAAAATGTTCGAAATTATTTATGTCTGTGTATCTATATTTAAATGTTTATAAACAACCAACATTGCTGACAATAACTATGTATTGTTTATTAATTTATTTTAAATTATTTTATTGCCCTGGATATGCTATGTACTATGAGAATTAATTAGATATATAAACTTCAGCTTAATTACATGAGAGTGAACTTCGCTTAAATCATCTTGCCACTATGCTTCACATAAACATCGAACTTTAATTAAATTGTTGATGACTTGATTCAACAGTAAATTAAGATATTTTAAAAGTAAAATTGTTAAGAAGAAATTTAAAAAAACGAAAAACTGTCACAATTTAAAAAATAGTATATATTTACCAACAATAACGTAAACAACTTAATATACAGAGAAATAATAAGTAAGAATGAAAATAAATTAAAATAATTCTTTATATAATAATAATTTCATCAATAATTTTATTTTATTTTTCCCCAATTAACTGTTAACTACCATATAAAATCGATGTTAGAGTATATGTTTAATCATATAATTTTTCCTTTCTTACAAATATATTCTACAATGAAATTAAAACATAAAATAGTAATAATAATGTTACGTATTGTTATTCAATATCAAAATATATTTTGTCATTATTGAAATCAAATTGTTTATTAATGGGTAATACATATCTGACTTGTTAATTAAAAACATATGTATGTTTAAAAAATCAAAGTAATGGATAGTTGTTAAACAAAACACTATTATGAAAATGTGGAAAATATCATTTTATTAAAAGTTAGACTTGAATAAAGTATAATCAATAATGAAAATGATGGTTTAGAATGATAGTTTACAGAGGGAGAGGGAGGAAAGGAAGATTGTTGTTGATAAAGGGCTGACTGGGTTAAGGTTGGGCGTGAAGGCTATTATTGATCTACCTTTCATGAGGGAACACAACATCACATATCAAACAAATGACTGTTTATCGGATGATGACTTTATCATAAGTTGCTCAAATAAGGCTGAGTGTGCCCTTAACAATAGATACTTACAGCTGAAGGTGTAAGGTCTTCTCCTTGTTCAACTCGTTGGGCTTCTAGCTTCGAGTACTGCTCTCATCGTCAGCGACCCACGCGGTGGCCAGCGCAACTAAGCGGAAAAACAATTCCCTTCCAGTCATCTGGAGAAAGCACATATACCTTAATGCTTTAATGTTTCTTTTGTTTTAACATTTTTGTATATTTGTTTTTGTTTGATTTTTTAAATAATTTTACATCGATTGCCGAGATAAAATCATTATTTCAGGATAAAAAAAAAATTCTGTAATAATAAAAAAAACAAAAAAACGGTGCATTCGTCTGGCTGCATTTATTTCTATTGTGATTTAGCTTCTACTGTTTGAGACTGTAATCCTATCTCTTTATTTTTTAGTACATATCTTCAACTTTGGCGTTTGGTTTGCAGTAGAAATGCTATATTTTTAAATCTGTACTAAGGAGTTTTGATCTAATATATGATATATTGGTCTACTTTTAAAGAACTGTTACTCGTCCAAATGCTTCTTCGAAAATCTCAAACTAACAGTCTAAAACTCAGTAGTAAAACCATCTGTGCCTACGTGCGCCTTATAATGGCCAGGAAGGACCCACTCAGGAACTAGAGATCAAGGAGGGAAACATCCTAAGAAGGATACTAGATCATAATGATGATTTATATAAACACCAGGAGGATATCCTGACATGCATAAGGAAAAGGCGACTGGCTTTTTATTGACATCTGGTCCGCATGAATTCCAAACGATTAACCAACAGGATCTTCACAGTGGCAGGTAGAGGCAAGCCTCCAAGAACAAGTGGATCACATCAGTGAATTCGGATCTGGAACAACTAGGAATCCCACTGGATTAAACACAAGACCGACTGCAGTTCCGGCTAGCTGTCCGACAGGGAGTTTTACCAATGTCCCTTACCAGTAAGAAGACCACGGAAACCAAATGGAGAGATAAGAGAAAGCTGGCTCATAGTAAGAAAATGAAGGAATACTGGAAGAGGAAGAAGAATATCCTTACCGAAGAGTAGATACGAGCCTCGTGGTCCTCAGAAGCTCAAATTTTTTAGCAAACCCGAAGGTTCCATAACGACACTACCTACTGCTTATCACACACTAATCCATTTTATCAAAACCCAAATCCACAAGATCAGCCCTTGTGCAATCCCCCATCAATGTCTCGGTCTACCCCTCGATGGTATACTCGACGGATCAAAAGTGACTACCCACGGATTCCCATAGGAATCGGGTCATTACTAAACACAACGACTTTACTGGCCAATTACAACCGTCGCGCTGCTATTACCAGAACTATATCCGGTGAAGCTTTCTAAACTCGCCCGTATGTTCTTCCTTTTTTGGACTAAATATTCTACGCTGTACTTTATGTAAGAGTTGAGGCGTTGTTCTTCTTTAACGAAGCGGCCAGATTTCGCATCCTCGGAAATAGTAGTTAATCTCGGAAGTATCTATATCACCGCAATTAACATCATTCTTACTACTAACCATGTTTTATTGATACTAATTGCTATAACAATTCCATTTCTAGCTATTATGAGCGTTGCTATGTTTAATTTAATAGTTTACCCGTCTTCACCCAACAGTACCAAATCATCAGCATAACCAAGGATCGGCATTTTACCATCCATTTCCCGTACCCATTGCCTTCCTGATCACGTATTCGAGTGCTAAGTTAAACAATAAGGGATAAAGAGAATCTCTAGGGATCAAACATAAAAAATTGAGTTTGGATCATCGATTCTCGATACTGATTCATAACGTTAAAATCGGTGAAATCGAGAATCAACATATCCCCATTTTCGATAGTAAAATACAATTCAAACATCGATATGCACAATACAACATTTATATTTACGAATTCTGTGTCATCATATCGAATATATAGGACAGCTCAGGGGTGGACAGTTGGTGTGAGCTGTAGTCCGGCCTGGTCGCGTGGCACCTCCCTGCGTACTTGATCTTGATCCCTTCCTCCTTGAGGTTCTGCTGGGTGTAGCTCCACCAGCCGTCTTCGAACTGCTCCTGCTGGGCCCACCACACTTTGGCGTTGCAGAACTTCCTCAAGTACTCCGTTATCTCCCCATTGGGGAACGGATAGATCTGTTCCACCCTGCCGATGGCTATCTTGCCGTCAAGGTTCCTGTTCTTCCTCTCCTTCACCAAATCGTAGTAGATCTTCCCCGAGCACAGTATGACGTGTTGCACCTCCGTACCCATCCTCTGGATGCTGTCTTGTAGGAATGGCTGGAAACTGAAAATAACATTCTTATTTTAAGTCTCACTACTTCCTATCATTAGATTTAAAACATTTATGTAAAATAGAATTTACAGAAATAACAACTATAATATAAGGAAAAGAACAATTTCTCCCCTACAGAAAAAACAATAGCTCAAGGATATGTCTATCTATAATATCCTGATTTTCCCAATTTAAATTTCAGAACTAAAAGGATCAAAGAACTTAAATTAATAATTAAATTAACCCTTATTCTCGCACGGTATCATGTGTTATACCTAATATTAATCGATTTTTGAATTTACACAGTAATATTTAAGTGGGATCTGATAAGACCCAAGGACGCCAAAATGATACCAATAAACTGTTTTAACAAACCGTCTTATCAGAACTCACTTAAGTCGCTTGAAAAACGATTAATATTATGTATCACACGTGATACCGTGCGAGAATAAGGGTTAAATTAACAATTCATGATTATAACACTTAAACAAATTGAGAAGAAATAGGGGTTTCACAGTGGGTCCTAGCGAAAATTTTTATATAACAAAAGAAAGTCTCCAACTAATTTTTGGTACGGGAATAGTCAAATTTTCGTGTCTAAAAGGCCCTACACTTAAAAAATGTTGGCTAAACGTGACTTTTTTCGTTTAAACCAATGTTGTTCCTAAACGGTAGGTCCTAGAGATAAATTTTATATAATAAAAATATATTTTATTAAAATTTTGATCAGGAAACTATCGAAAAATTTTAAAAACATCAAACGTTGCAAAAAAAAAAAAAAAAAAAAAAAAAAAAAGCTATAGACTCCCAGCCAAAAGATATATCATTTAGTTCAAAATAGTATCAGCTCAAGAATTGAGATATTGCTCATATATATATGGTAGTATAGAAGGACATAGAATATAAGGAATTGACTTATTATTTGCCACTTCTGTGTTGAATAGTATATTTCATATAACATATCAACTGACCCTAACTCATAATTAGCAACCTATGAAAACGACACAGCTATTCTGACCAGATATATTGATATCACACAGCCTTCACTGACTTTACAAAAATAATGCAAGAAATTATAAGAATGGTTTAAAACGTTAAAAAGTAACCTCAACGGTGGCAAATCGCATCACTGTTATGGTTTGAGATGATACATTTTACATTAGCAATATTTCCGTTAAATAGAATAACAATGTTCACTGCTCAGGACTCATCTTCAACAGAAGAGATAACCTCCGTCTAGAACAGAAAGTATCTTCATTAAAAATTATATAAAAATTCCTTCATTGCCATTAAAATCATTCAAACTTATTACACTATTCACCCTGGTATGTCAGTAACACAGGCTTTCCCAAACTCACTGTTCAATACCACATTCAGATTTTATACTCAAGACAAACTCTAAGGACATATAAACAAACTTTTACAAAATATGCCTACCAGCAACATGCTAGAAAGTGTCCTAAAAAGGCTAAAAAAGAGATGGATGAGGTGGCATGTGTTGATTAAGAATTAAAGAAAAAGATTGATTAATTTCTAAATGGATCTTCCAATGCATTTAAGATGATGAAAAAAAAATCCACAAAAAATGTTGCATTAAAAAAAGAGATTTTTATTCATCATACTAAAGAGCATTTAAAATAACATTAAAAAATAGTACACAAATGAAAGTTAATCCTAAGAGAGATTTATGATATTTAATGGATAAACAGAGGGAATAAAAGTGGGCCGAAACCTTAACACTTGGAAACACCAGATGTAGATGGAAACAAAGAATATTTTATATACAATCATAAAATTTAAAAAAATCCGGATGATTTGTTTATTTTATTTATTTATTCCATTTATTATTTATAATTTATAATAATAATATCTTTTATGGAAATTTGCAAGATAATAGCAAAATACAGTTAGTAACAGTCATATTTTTCCCACCTCTAAAATTTATTTTTCATTTTTAAGAAAAAAACAACAACACAACAATGCATTTGTATTAATTTATTTTATAAGAAACAATGAATTAATATCAGTGTTTTTAATTTACATGACTTTCATTTTCATACAGTTCAACAATGCAGCATTTAATATGTAAAAATAAAATTTAATATTTTGTTAGGTATCCTATCATTCTCATTACCACATGAAGCCATTTTGGCATCGATTTTATTAGTTTTTTAATACTAATCTCCTTGAATGAATAAATTCTTACTATTACTCAATGATTTGCAAATACCTGTTGGATCTTTCAGTTATATTATAGCATTAAATATATGTTTATAGAGAACATAAAAATGCAAAAAGTGCAATATATAAAGATGTAATCAAATTTGTATTGAATAATTATTACAATCTGCCACAAATGTGGTCATTAAGTAATTTAGATGGCTTAGTGATTACATTCACACATTATGTACAGTAAACAAAATAAAAAAAATAAAAAAGAAGAAGAAAAAAAGAGAGGACAGAAAAGAATATATGGATGTAGTGAATGAAAATGACTGTCATTAAGAGTAAAATGTCTAATGAAGAAGCTGCTTAGAGAATCTAATGATTATAATAATAATCATTTATTAATATATGTAATGAATATAATAATATAGAAATTATAACCTATTAATATTATTAATATTTAAATAAAAACTAATAATATATCGAATAATATATAATCTAATAATATCATGGTAAAAACTAATAAATAACAACTCAACGTTAAAACTTCAATTTTTAATATTAAATTATTTCTACTTCTTTTTCAATAATCGTACTGGGGACTAAGTACAACTATTTGACCTTTTTTGTTAATTTTTTATTTTTAAGTTCTGATTGTTACTGTATAGCAAAAACAGATTCCTTTTAATATAATGTTAATTAAAACTTATTACGTTATTCAAAACTAGGTAACTTTCCTAACTCAACAAGCTAAAGTTTATTTGTAATAAGTATTGAAAATTATAATTAAAAGATAAATAAAATAAAGATTAACCTTGTCTACCTCTCGCAAAGTGTATATGCAGCTGACCTCATCTATATATAACTCGCTCTATGAATCACTACCTGGGGTATGACGGAGCACCCAACAGCTGTCTTGTGCCACTCGTGTCAAGCGTCGTTTACTTTAGTTTTAAGTTCTTAGTTTGTAAGTACGAAGCACTGCTGTTAGGGGGCAGCTTCGAGTACCCTTTTGCTATTTTATTTATTTAAATATATTTATGTATCAGTCGTTGATTTTGAAATCGTTGATCTCGACAAGAATCTCCATATCTTTAGGACTCTTCTAAACCTTCCAATTCTTCTCGTATCCAATCCTTACAGTCGAAAATCCTTCGTGAAATCCTACATGCTCCTTATTATGTCACAAATAAACTTATCGGCTATGACCTAATTGTTCCATTAGTTCCCCCCCCCCCCCCCCCGAATCTAGTCTCCCAACTTCCCATTAGATTCCCGATCACCCCCGAGGCATTTGAAAAGATTTTATGGAAGGTCTACTTTTTTTTTTTTTCTACTTGTGGGTAGTTTCTTAGCAATTTATAGTAATTCTTTTCCCACTCATTTACTAGATGTATATATTCTATACTGTGTTAAATATCAATAAATAAATTTATCACAAAAAATAATATTGCAATATAGTATAAATGCGCATAATATATATATATATATATATATATATATATATATATATATATATATATATATATATATATATAAATAATTGAAATTAATTTACATACCATCGACCAAGCGTTTTTCTTTTTTTTCATTTAATTCATGAATATTTTAATAATTTCTACACTTAAAGGACATCTTCTAAGAGCACCACAATTGATGAAAGCAGAACATTTCCAATTAAAGGTTGTTTTATATTATCCGGCACGACACGTAGCGGACCGTAGCGTTTCAGACAAGACAAATATTAGTATAGTTAGTTTTACAGAGCCTGCGTATATATAGCGGATTGGATCTGGCAAGACACGGCACGTTTTAGACAAGGCCGTAAGACATTTCTCGAAAAGAATATTTGGTCGGAGCCGGTCCGTGCCGGACCGTTTCTAACCGTGTCTTTTTCGTAGTATAAATTACTTTCCAACTCCGACAGTGCAGTACTGCACTGACTTTGCCCCGTTCCAGTTCTTTTTCTGTGTTTAAATTTGATTCCATTATTGTTTTTTTTGCAAAACTGGATGTTGAAAAATTAATTGAGTGCGTAAGGAGTAACACATTGAACATTTTATATTAATATAAGAATATAAAAACAGAAATTTAACATGTAATTATAAAAAAAAATCTAACCAAAACAATTTGTATAAATTTCTACTCGATGTTCAGGACATGTAGGTATTCTACATTTAGTGCATGCTTTCTTGACTTTTTTTATCTTTTTGTCTTGGACAAATAACACACCCTGAAAAATAAACCTAATGACTAAACACTAGTATGAAGTAACATACTATAAAGAAAAAGTCATTAAAAAAAATCTCCGCTTCGCCTGTGCTCCCGGCCCGTGCTGGAACCCGCTGTGTCTGATAATATAAATACACCATGTATTTGTCTGACCGTGCCGTGTCTGATACGCTACGTGTCGTGCCGGATAATATAAAACAAGCCTTAATGTCCACCATATATTTTGTTGATTAAATATCAGGTGATCTGGGGCTCCATTAAACCTTCCAATTGTTCTCGTATCCGATTCTTACAATTCAAAATCCTTCGTAAAATTCTTAATATTCTTTATTACGTCACAAATAAACTTGTAAATAAAGTTTTGCCCATTTTTTCCTGAATAAGCCCAACCAGATACTTATTCTTCCATGATTATCTCCATACCTAGTTGAATCCAGCAGTCTCTCATCTGTCTATTCCATTTCTGACCTTTCGAAGCGTCTGAAAAGAAGATGGCCCCGGGAATTCCTTATGAAGAACTTTTATTGAAGAGCTATTAGTCGGTAGTTTGATTCCTAATTGACATTTCATTGCAATAATTTTCTCACACGCTTACTTGATGTATGTATTCATGGATTGATTTAAACTTTCATCTTTATCAATGTAATGTGACGTTGCATATATTTGGTTAATTGAGTATCAGGTGATTAATCTGCTTAGATCATAAAGTTCATCGCTACCAATCAACATAACCCCGCCCCCTCCTCTCTATCCTTCCTTAGAGATAAACTCTTTAGCGAGCAGCTCCCTCATCCAATTATCTTCAAAATCAATACAGCAAGAGCTAGCCAACTCGGAGCAATCTTCACTACCTTCCGAAAGTAATAAAATACTTCAAATACTCCCTATATTATATTTTTTATAATCGTTTATAAGTTATAATATATATATATATATATATATATATATATATATATATATATATATATTTGTTTATCAATGAAGCTTTAATTGTAAAAATTAATTTACAAAATTTAAAAATAGAATTGAAATGATGCTAAATTACAAACGAAATTTATAGTTGTTTTTTGAAAAGTTATTTATTGAAATTTACAACTGTATACAAATATAATACTTCAAGTAAATATAATGATAATGATAAAAATGACGTCACTTGTTTTTAAAGTAACTTCCCGTCGGTAGCACTTATAAAGGTTCTATATAATGAAGTACTATATTAGAAGGTTCTGAACCATCTTCCTTTCAGGCGCCTCGGAGGTTTATCTGGAATGGAATGAGAAGCAAGATGTGATACTAATGGATTTGTATGGTTGTGGAGTTTGCTATGAAAGGATTGATATCTGGTATGAGCTAAGTGAGAAACGTAAGGTATATTAATACTTTAACGACCATAGCGGGCACATAGCCCCGCTCAGCAACTTTATTATAGTTTAGCGTATTTTTAAGTTATTTTAATCTAATTAAAATTATTAAGGACTTGGAAAAACTGATAAATTATCTACCGATACTATTGTTGTATCCTCATCTGACACCGAATCGGAAGGCAATTTATTTTGCATTGCCAACTCCACAATACGCTTGGTACGGGAAGATATTCCACGAAACATTTTTAAACAAAAAATGGACCAACTTACAAAAAACTGAATTTGGATAACACACTAAAGGTACTACTAAGTAAGTAATGTCTGTTTGCAACAAGAGCTATTGTATAAGCATACTAAATAAAGGGTGCGAGGTAGGAGGGTTGAAAATAGTGAAAGGGTAATAAAAGGTGTTGGAAGGGTTTCGACAGGTCAATCGCCTAAAGAACAGTTTTATACCTGATCGGTTGAGCAACACATTTTTGCTGAATAATAAACCTAATATTTTATTCCATTAATATTTCTGGAAATTATTTTATTTATTTTTTTTTTTTTTTACAGCTAGGTACTGTTTTTTGTTATTCTCATATTCATTTTATGGAAAAAGAACTAATCTTGAAGGGGTTTATACATTTTTTTCCAACAGTGCAGTAATATTTTGTGTGAAAATGAAAAACAAATCAAAATATGTGAATAGAGAAGTAAAAAAATATCTATTAAACGAAAAAAAGTTATTTTATGATTTAGAAAAAAACGGGCAGTGCCCCACGGATATTGGAGGGCACATAGGCCCGCTACATTTTTGCCCTAATCACCATAATTAAATGGTAGCTAATGTTTATAAAATGCATGACATAATTACATAACTGCTGAATGCAGCTTTTGAGCGAACAAAAAAAAAATGTTTGGTCCACTGGGAAATATTAACAGAAATGGCTTGGTCGTCAAAGTGTTAAGATCTTTGTGGAGAAGTTTGTTTGTGACGAAGTAAGGGGCATTTAGTTTTTTTCTAAGGATTTTACATTATAAGGATTGGATACGAGATGAATTGGATGGCTTAGTGGAGCCCCAAAGCTCAACTCCGTATGTCCAAATCGGTCTAATTACTGTTATGTAAATGAGTTTTTTGTAATTAAGTGGGAGGTTTGAACGTTTATCATGTAAACGTTGAAATCGAAAACAAGTGTGCCCAAGTCGAAAACAACGGGCAGTTTCTTGTCGTTTTAGTCTTGTATGTGGATTCCAAGTAAGACATTTTTCCAGATGGAGTCCTAGGTAGCGGATCTGTTCAATGGTGATTAGTCGAACATCATTAAAGGATACTGTAGGACAGGAAGTCGTAGGTTTATGACGAAGGATAAAGGTTATTTAATGGGATTAATTTGGATTCTCCATTTTTTATACCATTCTTGAAGGTTTATGATATAGGATTGGAGTGTCTGGGGAATTTATAGTTAATTTCAAATGAACATAACTTATAAAAGACTAGCAGTTTACATAACCTGTATACATAGCAGCCTTAAAAGACAAGAAACAACTCGTCGTTTTTGAATATTCCAACATTTACTAGACATGCGTTCAAAGCTCCCAATAAATTACAAAATACTTATTTACTTGACAGTGATTATACTCATTTAGATATACGGAGTTGAGCTTTAGGACTCCTCTTGACCTTCCAATTCTGGTTGAATCCAATCCTTACAATACAAAATCCTTTGTAAAATCCTCCATGTTTCTTATTATGTTACAAACTAACTTACCCATAAAGATATTAACGTTCCACATGTTGTTAATTTGGCCCAAACCAGAAATCTATCCTTTCTTTGTAAACCCCATACCCACTCGAATCCACTGGTCACCCAACTCGCCTTACACTAGGGTTGGGCGATAGTCAATAGTTAATATTGATATATCGATAGGTCATGCCTATCGATGGTCATTATCGATAGTGTCGACTATTGATAGATCTTTTTTACTCTCAAGTTTTGAAACCTTCGGAATTATGCTGATCTGTCTCTGTCCAGTGTCGAGTTTTTTAAAAATTGAATTCGGAATTCCTGGAGCTCAAGGGTTCTCTCAAACATTAAGCCAAAGGAAAGCAGAAATGCAATTTTTTCTTTCGGGAAATATGTGGCTCAAGGAGCACACTTGACTCTTGAAATTAACTATTTTGTTATATTTCTTTTCCGGAGATTTGATTTGTTCACTATTATTGTTACCATGAGCATTGTAAATATTTTTTTAAAATTCCAATGAATTATTTTTTTATCTCTCATCTTTATAATATAATCTTACAATTTATAATCCTGCAAATTTTAAACAGTAAGTAGATAATAGAATTTAATTAAATTAGTTGAAATTCATTATTGAATAGCTTTGGAAAAAAAAGGAAGCAACTTTTCGAAAAACTATCGATAGCAATCGATAGTTCTCAACCGATAGTATCGGCCTATCGATAGTGCTTACTATCGACTAGCGCCCAACCCTACCTCACGCTCAATTCCCGATCATCCTCCGACGTGTCTGAAAAGAAGATGGCCAAGAGACCTTCTAATGTAGAACTTTTATTGAAATTCTACTAGTGAGTATTGACAAGTCATTATAAACATTTTCCTCAAAAATATTAGTTGTATATATTGTATACAGTTGTAAATATCAATAAATTGCATTAAAAAAAATAAAAAAACCAATTTGCTGAAAGACAGTCCTCGCCTTTCTCGCCAGGTTTGATTAATACACACTGGTCCGAATATTCTTCGGAGAATTTTCCTCTCAAACCTCAGGAGCGACAATCCGGTTGCTTTAAGTCATTGTCCACATTTCTGAGCCATAGGTAAGGACTGGGTGGATCAGCGTCTTATAAATTCTAAGCGCTGCAACCCTGGACAGAGCTTTGCTTCGGAAGTATTTTTGCAGTGAGAAATAGCATCGGTTTACTGAGAATACGCTTATGTTTATTTCTTCTTCGATCCTATTTTGGGAATTGACTTGGGCCTCTAGGTATAGAAATTCTAGTACCTTCTGAAATTTGTGAGTACCTCGACATTTCCTTCTTGCTCCTGTTGTTGGTTTGATGTAGTCATATGTATTTTCGTTGTTCACTGTGAGCCCCATTCTTGCAGCCGAGACCTCTAGTGCTTCGAATGATTCAGCTACATCTGTCCATGTTCTACCCATAAGGCCTAAATCGTCGGCATATCCAGGAAGCTGAACAGATCTATTCAACAAGATCCCTACTACCTGTATTTCTGCATTTCTCTCATCCTTTTCTAAGGCTATATTAAAAACAAGGCAAGCCACTAATATTAATAATAATAATATTTTCAATGAACACTGATAACTTCAAAGAACATGACTTCTGTACAAGATAAAACAAGTAATAACAAGTAGAAAAAGTAATCCTGGGATAATAAATCGATATTAGTGTGTATAAAAAATAGTTTATTGTAACTAACATTGATATTCTTAATATTTGACTCTGTATATCAATAAGAGTAACCTTCCTTTGAAAACATTTTGTAGTTTCCGATCGATCTATTGCACTAACTAAATCATTTTTTAGGAAACAGAGACACAATTGTTATGGCCAATCAGTAATGTTAGTACATGCCATCATGTTAAAATTAAATAAAAATAACAATTTTCCATTAACTTACCAACTTTCCCCAGACAATTCTTCAATGGTGGAATAACATTCAGGCGGCACTTTGTACATGTGTGGTACGTAAACAACTAGCGGACACATTTTCGGTGTTTTGGCTTGTTTTCTCAAAATATGGAAGTAGTTGGCCGGTGATGAGATATTGACGATAGTACAACGTGGTTTAGAGGTCTTTGATTTATTGTCCATCATCCCGTAGTAGATGTTGATGATGTGTTTCTTTAGCGTGCTCTGGTATTTGCGGGTGTTCTTCTCGAAAACTGAAAAAAAAAAAAAAAATAATAATAAAAATAAATGAATAACAAAAAAAGCTAAGAAAAGAATCGAGTTAAACAAATAGTCAACAACTAGTGAACAACAGCTAATCACAGGTCCTCCTTAAAACATACAGCATTTATTTTGAAAAGTGGAAGATGAAAGTAAATGCACCAAAAATACAAGCCATTATATTCATTAAAAGAAGACCATTCATATCGAAACATAATTATAAATAGAACCAAGATCCTTTGGGCATAGTCTATCCATTATTTAGGCATAGAATTAGACAAATCTTTGACATTTTCTAAACATATTTATAACAAATGCTATGGAGTCCCAAATTTCAATAGACATTCTCAACTATCGGTATAAAACAAATTGATCTTGTACAAAACAGTTAAATGTCCGATATTAACATATTCTGCTACTGTCAGGGGCTATACCTGCGATTCTAACTACAGAAAATTAAAAATTATCCAAAACTCATGTATGAAAATAGTAAAAAAAAACTATGCAATGTATACCAAAATTTCAATTTTTTTATCTGATTTAAACCTACCATCAATTAAACAGTACACTCACTTAAAGATATAAAAATTCTTTTCCCTTACACCAATTCCCGTGAAACTCATCCCACAGAATATAGGAGTCAACCAGAAGACGTAACAGAAACGACAAACCCCACATCCGTAATGAACTTATATTAATTGAATTAGGATTGATCCTTCTATATCATCATGCGTACCTCAAGTTATATTAATTGATAGTTATATCGATTTATATAAAAAAGTATAATGCTTACATTTTATATTAACCAAATATTTTGATATATTTGTGTACACTTTCATTCTTATTAGTTTTTCTTCTTTTTTTGTTGTGAAGGATTTGTTTTTTCTCAATTAACTAACTTTTGCAGCTCTTTAAATAGGTAAATTCCAAAAATGAAATAATTGTTATTCTCCACTATTTGAAACTCAAAAGACCAGAAGAAGACTCATTAATTTACTTTGTTGTTTTAATAGGCCAAAAAAGTCCAAAAGTCCTATTTCTTTGCGTTATCTATTCTAAGAACTATTTTCTAAAGGTAGGCCCATAAACTTAAGCTAGCATTCTGTAAAAAAGATAAGAGGAAATGGAGAACGAATCTGAGAAAGGAGTTAACTAAACCTTAAAAAGAATTAATGGCTGCGTTATGTGTAAAACCTTTGGAAAGGCACTCTGAAGAAATATATTACTAATGTAAGTTAATTCTTGTGTTATTTCGAAACGTTATCGTTTGAGGGAACTATCTATCGGTATCACTCTAATGGTAGTTCGTATGTTAATAGGTCTCGAAGACGTCTCTTTTTCAGAATTTCTAGAGACTAAAAAGATAAGCATGGTTAGAAAGTAGTAGATATGAGTGAGCATACAGTATACTATGGATTAGTAAATGTCTGGTTCGGGATTTTTCAGCAATGTATAGGACCTTCAATATATTTAGTTTGTCCGGAAAAAAAAAAAAAAAAAAAAAAAAAAAAAAAAAAAAAAAAAAAAAAAAAAAAAAAAAAAAAAAATATATATATATATATATATATATATATATATATATATTATTTAATTTCCTCTCTGAGTAATAAACTGTTGTTTTTTTTTTTTTTAATTTTTTTTTTTTTTTTTAAGCAGTTCTCTACTCGGAAATAATTCAGTCTACACTAACAAGTTTTACAATTGATATAATCATGTATAATTCAAATTCAGTCGGAAGAGAGCCATAAACTCTAGAAACATTAATAATGTGCAAGCCAATGACAGAGTGGATGTGCGGACCGTTCAACAATGTTTTAAAATATTTTATAGAGGAAGACTTCAAACTTGAAGAATGGGAGGTTCGTGGCAAGGCATTTTCCTGGATGGCGATATTATGCGAAGATTGGTGGATGAAAATCCTAGAACATTTCAAGAAATTGCAGGGAAAAGAACAGTTAGCATACCGATTGATATTATTGTGTTCGATATCAATATAAATCTCTGTTGGTATTGCTTGGAATTTGGCGACAGTTTTCTAATCAGAAATTCAATAGATAATATTTTTTGTTACAAAAAATTTGTCTTGGAGCTATATTGGTTTGAATGAAAAAAGTGACGTTTGCTAACATTTTATAAGTGTTGGAACGTTTTTGACACGCTTTGTGGGTGTTGCTCGATTCGAAAATTAGATAACTGTTTCCTGGTCAGAAATTTAATGGAGAATATATTTTTGTTGTTTATAATTTGTCGCTAGGATCTTCCGTTTAGAATCTATATTGGTTTGAATAACAAAATTCACTTTGTAAAGTTTTTTTACCGTCCAATGTATGATATTTTTTTCTCATTTAAAAATGTAACATTTTGACAAGCTCTAGCTCTGTCGGTGTTGCTCATATCGAACATTTGACCAAAGTTGCCTCATCAGAAATTAAATTTTTTTTTTGTTTCATTACATTCCCCGCTAGGACCTACCGTTTAGGTTCTATGTAGATTTGAATAAAAAAAGTCACGTTTGAAGCCACTATTTTCTCATTGTTTATTTCGAATACCCATTAACTGTTAATTTAATTCAATTATTAATTTAATTAATTTGATTATTTCAAATGTAAATGGTAAATTCGGAAAAGCAGTTGATCGCAGATAAACATATCAATGATCAATTGTTTTTTCCAGTGAGGGAGAAATGGAATTGTTTTGGTTTATTCGTGTCTTATTTTTTCCCCGTTTTCTCCGCCTCTACATTTTTCACCCCTCTATACTCCCAGTTTTATCTCTTTTTTTGTGATAATTATTTGCTCTTCAATATAAATTATTAAAAAAATATATATATTATGTTTTTCTTCATTTTCACAAACTACATTTGGTTCCCTCCAGGTTAAAACTAAACATCGTGTAATATTGGTTGGTTTTGGACCTTTTCAGTCGTTGAATTTGAAATCGATGGTCTCAACAAGAATCTCTATATCAGGCTAAACGTTTTTACACGTAGGCTAAGGAGCTATATAGGTTTGAATGAAAAAAATATGGAGTTACAGTACTATGGAGAGGCCCTTCCCGTATATTGTTCCGTGAGGGGCGAGACCAAAACATAACCGGCCACGCCTAGTTTGCCCAACTGGCGACTTGCATTCTAAATAGCCTAGGGCAATTGAAAGGGTTCGTAATAAATAAAATGAGTAAATCGCTACAGTAAATAAATCACTAAAATAAAATAACAGCAGTATAAAGCCTAGGAAACCAAAATTTGAACTGATAAGAGGTTAATATACTGATAATACGGTTCACACCAAAATGGCTGCCTGCCCTGGCTATTGAGAGGTAAGCCCCCTCCACTTGTCTATAACTCCATGGAAAAAAGTCTCGTAATTGAAAAAAATCATCAGTATGAAAGGTTTTGTTATGAAATTGTTGGAGCTTAGTTTGCCTCAACCTCCCTTCTCTCCAGAACCCAGCCTACCAACTATTATTTTTATTGGTCCATCACCAGAGTTCGGTAAAATTTAATTATTGCTAAAATTTAATGATAGCTATTTGACAATTAATTGCCTGGAATCGATGACCTAATTTAATGATGACTAAACCTTTCAGTCAAATAATCATTAGTTTTATGAAAAATGACTGAAAGCTTTGATCGTGATTAATTAGGTTATCCATTCGAGGAAATCGGTTGTCAAGTAGCTATGATCAAAGTTTGGTTAAAATATGTCGTGGATCATTGTGTTAATGATAAAAAAATATATTGATCGAAAGTAAGTAGAAATCAGAAGGTGTGATAATAAAAAGAGTCAATACGTTGACAGAAAAGTACAGTGGGAATAAAACTTATTTCGTTTAATAAAAAAAGTTTTTTTAGTTTATAGTTAATTTATTATAGTTATTATTTTGTTACTTTATTATAGTTTATAGTTACTAACTTTATAGTTTTATTTTAAAAACATAACCTACATTGATTTCCGGACAGCCAATTAGATAATTTTATTTAGGACAAAGTTGAATACATTGGGGATTTCACAAAGGATTTTCAATTAATGTTAGCTGTTCAAACTCTGTACAGAGTAGAACTTATAATACAACCTTGAGAAATACCAGCAGACTAAATAAAGAGGGATGAGTGGGTAAAGTTAGTATTAACTTTGAATATTCTCTCAATGAGATAATATAGAACATAATAATAATGTGAGTGGTAGGAACTTTGTGGAGTTGGTAAAGCAGTCTTGACAACCAGACTAAGCCGAAAGCTTGTTCTATATCGAGAATATCCTTGTGCTATATATACCGCGAACCAACGCGGAAATGACTTCCTCCCCTACATATGATGGATAGCAATGGGGTGTTATTTTACCACCTCGAGGAACGCCAGAATACAGGGAAAGAGAGATAAATGAGTATGTATAAAGTTTTAAAAAATATATAAACTAAAAAAAAAACTGGCTCCCTTGAGCCCGCTGGCTAAAGAAAGAATAAAATTAAACATATTTAAGGGATTGCCGTCTTGATCGTCAACTATAGTCACATTGTCGGTGAGATTGCCAATTCCGCCATGTTTATTTTTTCGATTTAGGTTTTTTTTTTTTCACGTTTCGTTTTAAAATAAAATTCTGCATCTAATGTAAAACCCTAATTCGCTTAGTTGATCAAGTTATGACTAAAGACTTTTGTGAGTTTATCCCAAAAAATATTTAAACAACTGCATCAAAGAAACCTTTGTTTTTAATGTCATAAAAGGTGCGAAAATGCACATAGCGGAATTGGCAATTTCACCGATGATATCTTTTCTATTTTTTCGCTTACCTGTGATTCAGTTTTCCTGGCTGCGAGTACTTGCCAGTTCTCAGCTGTCAGTCAAGATAGAGAAATAATATTTTCACGTAAAATTGTAGTTTTGTATGCTATCTCTTTACCACAGCCAATACCTATTGTCCGAAAATAAATAAGGATTTCAAGTTTAAACCAAAACCTGATATTATTAATAAAGTGATTATTTATCAGGTTTTGATTGTGGTAAAATAATAGCATACAAAACTACAATTTTACGTGAAAAAATTATTTCTCTATCTTGACCGAGAGCTGAGAAAAAAAACAACAACGTGATTTTCATATTTTAATTTTTTTTTCTCGGGCCCCCAATGCTCATTGGCGGCTATAACTCTAGTTTTGCACTATTATAGGCCTTACTACCGGCACAAAAATTGGCAATCATACATGTAAGTTATAAGTCACAGCTGAGAACTGGCAGCTTTAACGTGAAAAAGACCCAAATTTTCAAATTAAATAGCCCAATACTGTTGATCGCCTATGCCTTTATGTTATTAATTTTACTAAACCATTATTTAGTAGACTATCCCACCCTCCTTCTCTCCATTATATACCAGTTTACTCCATGTTTTGATAGCTTCAAGAAGCTGTTCCGCTTACTTCCTTAGGTAAGTATTAACACGTTTGACATCTTGTATTACATTTTTAAAATGATACATAATCTATGTGTATGAAAGTACTGATGTTTTCAGAACTGATGATAACATTCAAATTATACTAATAAAATAACATTTACCACAACAGTAATCAGGAATGACGAATATCGCCCTGGAAGGCGAGTTCCTGATGGTGTATAGGAGGTAGTGCTTGAGGATGCTCTGGAGGACACAGGACTGAAGGACATCCGGGGCCATCCACATGTTGAGGGTGTTGGTGTTCACGGAGGAGTATCCCATCTCGAACCCGGCCATCGTGTACTCCGGTACGTTCGACTTGCACAGCGTGTACTTGCCCATGAACGGAAAAGCGTTCGAAAGAATGTTCTTTTCAGCTCCGGAATCATTGTCCAATACCAACAAATTCGCCCTTTGGCACTTCTTCGATGTGCACATGTGGATGTTAGTTTCTTCCTGAAAAATATGTAAAAATCATATCATTCTTTTTTTTTTAATCTTACATATGCATTTCATTTCATTTCATTTATTGGCATTGGATAGTCCCATACAGCATTACATATAATAACTTTGATTAATTAGTAATCAACCAGTAAAAAATAAAGAAAATTATTTTCATAATTATATTTTAAATGAATTTTTTTATTGATTAAAAATAATAAGATATGCATATGATCTCATTTCTCCCGCTTAGTGATGATTATTTCTTCATATGTAATGTTATTTTTGGTATCTTGTCTTTTATTGCTAAATAAAAATCTGTGAATGGGACCGAAATGTTAACCTGTTCGCCGGTGATCGTAGCATCTTTGCCTAATTTATCAACCTCTTCATTTCCTATAATCCCAATATGAGCCATAACCCATAGGAATGCGACCTGTTTGTTATTTTGTATGCATGAACTGTGTACAATTATAACATCTATTAATATGTTGTTACTATTTATGTTTTTAAAGTTGTTTATTAATCGTAAGGCACTTAGACTGTCTGATAATATAACCACTTTACTCTTAGGATTAATCCTTCTATACCATCATGCGTACCTCAAGTGACTTTACTTTTATTTGATTGATTAATATATTTTAAGGATTCTAATATTGCATATAGATCTAAAGTGAATGATGAACAACCGGAAGGTAATTTGACTTTAGCTCTATACTTATATTTTGGTATGTAAATTGCAATACCTGAAGTATTATTAATTTTAGATCCGTCTGTGTAGAAATGAATGTGTTCTGGGAATTTATCTAAAAGAAAAGCTTTTATTTTCTGACATTGCAATATGCGATAGGGAGTTCATTTTGTTATTTAATATTATGTGAAAATTTTGGTACAACAGTTTTGTCTTGTAACTTTTTTCATGTTCCTCAGTTCGTTCACCTGGCCCGCGGCACAAACCCGCATTGTGTTACGACATTGCTACATAGTGATATATCCGGGTACCTAATCATTAAGTACTCAGGCATTTACTTAAAACTAAAAACTCTGATTGTAGATTACAAGATTGGTGAACAATGCTTCCTTGGAACTTTTCTATTCCAACCTTTAAAGTCCACAAAACCTTCGTATATTTACGAGATCCTTAGCCTTAGATCTCAGCATATTGATCTATACATCCCTTCTCATCGAACTGCCTCTTTTGAACAATCCTTTATTATTCGTAGACTTATTTGGAATTCCTTACCCACTTCAATTATTCACAATTCTTCCTCTCTCTCTCCTTTAAACATCACATCCATCTTCTCAATTATCAATCTTGAGAAATTGTTTAATAATATATTAGTATAAAATTGGTTTTTATATAAATACCAGGATTTGTTTTTAGTTTTGATTTCAAATGTCAATTTGATATTATTTTTTCGTTACAGGTCAGCTAAAGACCACGTTTAAGCCACCAAGTTAGCTTTACGCTTTCTCCAATACTCCTTCATCTTTTCACTTTTCTCTTTCCTCTCTTCTACCGTCCATTTTCTTCCCTGTCTTTTTGAAGCTGTTTTGTCTTGGAAGCCTTCCCTCTCTTTAATTCTGTTTCTATAGTTTTTTCTGTCTTCAGTTTCTGTTATATTTAAGCCAATTTCTTTTAAATCTTCATGTACCTTCTGAAGCCAATTGAGTTTGCCTTTTAATCTTTCAAAATGTACAATTTTTCTTGTTAATCTGCTTGGACTCATTCTTTGTATGTGCCCATAGAATATTAGTCTCCTTTTCCTAATTTCATGTTATTTTTTCTACAACACTTCTATTTGTATACTTCTGTGTTACTTCTTAATCTGGAAGTTTCTCCAATTGTTCTGTTTCCTAATATCTTACTAACAATCTTTCATTCCTTTTTCCTGATTTCTTCATTTTCTTTTATTGTTTCTAAAATTAGTGTTTCAGCTGCATATATACATTCTGGCCGGATTACTGTCTTTTAATGACGAATTTTCGAGTTTCTGGACAGTGATTTTTTATTGCAAACATCTTTAGTTGATTGGAATACTAAATCCGTCTTATGCAATCTCGCTTGGATAGCTTCTTTCTCTCCTCTATTAAAAAAAAAAAAACCTGTACCACTTACTACCCATGAAGGGTCTCGTGTTCAGTACTTATGTAAGATGTACTGTTACTAGGCCAGCGGTTGTGAAAGGAGGAGATTTCGCATACTCGCGTTCAACTGCCAGGTAAGGCTGTACTGTTTCTGTGCCATCGGTTGTGAAAGGAGGTGATTTCTAGAATTCACGCTCAACCGCCAGGTTTTTCTCCAATTAAAAGTACCCACTTTTTAAGAGGCTGGGTGTGCCCCAGGAGGGTGGGTCTCCCGACCTCAAATCCGATCCACGGCCGAAATGACAGAAAATAAATTTTCTGCCTTCAGCCGGACTCAAACTCGGGCCCGGGAGCATGGTTGTCAAGCGCCTTACCCACTGAGCTACCGCGCCTCCTCTCTTCTCCATTAGGCTGGATGATTTCTCCTAGATACTTAAATTTGTTTGTTCTTCCTATATACTTCGTTATTTATCCAAACTTCATGCTGAACTTTGATGGTACACTTTTGTTGTTTGTGATTACTTAATTTTTCTCAAAGGAGATTTGTAATCCTGCTTTTTCTGCTGTTTGTTTATGTAATTCTATTTGTTTTTGTGCTCTTCCATCTGATAAATTTATATATAAACAACTTTTAATCTACAGAAGTCGCTGTCTGCTACGTTTGCAACCAGACAAAAATACCTTTTTATTGTACCCTTATGGATACTGTACGGGAAGGTGTCCCGAAAAAAAGATTACTTTTTTATCTTTAAAAAAAAAAAATTGAATATTTCAAAATATGTTAGAACAGATCATTTGATATTTTCTCCGTTCCTTTCATTTATGATGTTGCAATTTTTTAATTTAGTTTAATCAAAACACTGCAGAACTTGCTGAAAACATTGAAGTTCTTGAATATTTGCTGCCGAATGTATCTAAAGGTTAATGCGAACGCCGAAACATATGCGAAATTCTTCTGAAGGACCTACATTTAACTACATTATTATTAAAATAAAATAATTATTTTTATCACTTGCAACAGAGTTCCTTGTGCCATCAGCTCGCAGAGACTCCAGCCAAGTTTGTTCCCCGCCAGCTGTATATCCCTTTCATTGAAGGGTTCGACGTCCTTGATGGATACCTTCATTCCACTCGGGACTTTGCTCATTGCCTCCCCGATCGTGTTCAGAGCCTGCATTGTTGGTGCTGTAGGAGGTTCAAAGTAGCCCTGCAAAATACCAGGATATATTATAAATTCAGAAATTATTGGTTGAGTTTAATATATTTTACTTACCTTGGTAATGCTGGTTGTCTTGCTTTCGATAACTACAAAATCTTGTCGGGAATACATGTCCTGTATCGAAGCTAGCAATTCCTCTTTTCTCTTCTCGTAAGAAACGTCGGAAATCACCTTGGGTGTATTTAAAAAATCAGAAATTACTAAAAATAGTGGGGCAAGAAATACTTACGGAATAATTCTATTTTATTATGAACTGTATGAACACAGAGTAAACCAAGTAATTATTGACACCCTATCTTAAAAATTAGAAAAAAAAAAAATTTAGCCAAAAAAAATAAAATCATAAAATTCCTTTTATATTCTACAACTCAACTGTGTAGAAGTATTTTTAACTCTGTCCGTAATTTAAAAGATATCCATAGGGTGTCAATAACTGATTTTAAATTAGTTAAGCCATCGAATTCTTCCCCCATCCAATCACTCCAATCCAAAATCCTTCGAAAAATCCTTAATGCTCCTTACTTTGTCACAAATGAAGTAATCCACAATGACCTTAATATCCCTTATGTCGTTGATTTGGCTCGGACTAGATACCTCTCCTTTCATAATGAACTTACTCCGCATCCAAATCCACTTGTTGCACAACTTGCTTCCCATTCCATTCCTGGCAATCCCCCGAGGCGCCTGAAAAGAAGATGGTCTCGGTATCTTCTTCTTTTGTAAATATTTCATTAGAGTACTACCAATGGGTAGTTCCTCAACAAATTATTTATGTCACTATATCTCATGTATACCGCATATTTACTAGATGTGTTTTCTGATACAGTTGTAAATTTCTATATGATAAAAGAAAAAAAAAATTAGTTATAGTCACTATCTTGTAAAATACATTCCAGGAAAAATGTCTGGTGTGAACTTTCTTGTTTAACTTAAAGCATTTTAATTAAGGATAAATAACTGTAAATTTCAACATTATTAAACTATTCTTTCTGTAATTATAGTATGAATATTTCCGAATATTTCCTTTAGGGTGTCAATAACTGTCTGGTTTACCCTACTAAGACTCTGAATGAACATTATGAACCAGTTTTTCTTTTGATTGATTTCCCTTGTTAAGTACAAAGAGAATCAATAAATTAATAAGACCTCTACCACAAGATTTTAATGTTTCTAGGCAAATGTTTCAGATTTGGCCTTAGAAACACTCAACCATCAACTATTTCCCCGATTAATAAGGTTCCCCAGATATATTTAGTCGGGCTATGAATGATATGTAATAAAAACTGAAAAATATGCAAATATATTGGGTAAAATATGCAATTAAATACCAAAAATATGCAACTATCTACATTATTTAAAAAATTAAAAAAATGCAATACGTACTTATACATAAGTACAAACTCAAGTTTAAGTAACTAACTGCAATGAAAAGGAAAACAATATGAAGACGAATTAAAAAAAAAAAAAGCAAGGCGAATATTAAAAAAGAAAACACTATCGAAACCAGACTTTTCTGACCCAGTGACAGTTTGTCAGGTTGTCAATAAAAACTTTTAAGGTCCCCTTGAGCCTCCCGGCTGAAGAAAGAATAACACAGAGCATGATTTAAGGGTTGCTCCTTGACCGTCGATGCTTATATATTTTCTATTTTTTTTTTCCACTTACCTGTGATAGCTCATGAAAGGTAGGTCCTAGCGACAAATGTAATATAACAAAAATATAACTTTCAAACTTGACTTTTTTTATTCAAACAAAAAACAGCCTAGAGGGGTAGAGAGAGGTTAGTAAAATGCAAGTTCAATTTTATTATTTCATATTAGAAGAAACAGAGGTAAAAGGAGCTAACTCATTATAGCCTAATAAGCTTACTTATTAGAGCTCCTAACGGCTCCTACGCTCCTATCAAACTATGCGTAACACCCTCGCGTTCCCCAATTTTTGAGCAACTAGGTCACAGGTCAAACAGGTTTCATGTCGAAAAAATATATTGATAGTAAAATTAAATATTTAGATCATAAATTAAAATCTCATTGTTTTAGTTCAAAGCACACTCCTATTTTCAATTTACTCATATATGAAGGGCCAGGGGAAGAAACCAGATAAGTCAATTTTTTTACGAAAATGAGTTATCGGTATCAATCGATTCAGAATGAATAGCTGCGTTCTCATAGTGAGTTAAACAGTGGAAAACCCGAGCTAGTCAAAATAATATATCTAATTAAAGTTTCACTGCATAGGGAAAGAACTAGGCAAGTAGAGGTGTCAAGTTTCACTGCATAGGGAAAGTCAAGTAGTTCAAGTTTCACTGCATAGGGAAAGAACTAGGCAAGTAGAGGTGTCAAGTTTCACTGCATAGGGAAAGAACTAGGCAAGTAGAGGTGTCAAGTTTCACCGTATCAGAATCTTGAATTCTAACCCAACCTATATTATTTATTTTTTATTTTTTTTAACCCGGCTCACAGTGGGCGAAAATCACCTTTTAGGTGGACAAAATTCATATAAAAAATTTTATAAATCGCCTACTAAATATTGTCTAGTATGAGTCGGAAGAAGGGATAATGTAAATATTTACTTTCTTGGATTGTCGACATGAACCGGAGGGGACTATTAATCCCACTATACCAAAGGGAACATTTTTCTCAGTGTTTATTGCAGTCCTGTTCTTGTAATTACTTTGCCTTTCTTTGAACAGAAACCGTACTCGATTATTTAAATTTCATGTGAAATGGATACCACGGAGACAAGTAAGTATTAATATTTCACTGTTCGGGGTCCTGAATGGATATAGTTATACCTATAATAAATCATATCATTAGATAGAACATTTCCATATTTAAATAGAGAATTATTTGCAGAAGGCCAAGTAGTGCCAAGCTAATTCTTTCATCATTATTTCATTCAAACCATATATTTTTCATATTCACATAGTTTTTTTGTTTGCGATTTGAGAAATACTTATTAATTTAAGATGTATTTCAGGTTTCGTGCTCACCATTTCACGAAAAGTATTTGTATCTGAATGGTTGAAATATGGAATCTAAAGATAAGAATAAACATCTTTTAATCTACATTTTTAAACTAGGAAATAACAATGAAGATAAAATTACAAACATCAGAAGAATTAAAGACGCCATAAAAGGTTATTAAAAAAAAATCAGAGACAAGCGGGGTAAAAATGTCATCGGAGAGCTGATGTTTTTTTAAGGACATTTTCGTGTGGCTTGAAGGGAAGGAGTTTGAGATTGAGTTTGTTTGTTATGTTGTTGTTATGTTATGAAAATGTTCTAGAGATGCCGCAAACAGTCGCCAGTTTTCGGAAAAAAACAACCAAACCGTTTGATGTGGATGTAATTAGCCTATTGAAGTGTAGTTTACCATATGATCAGCTTCAAGAACTGCCATTAGAAAATTAGGCTGACGCTTCGACGAGTCAGAAGAAAATACTGAAGGATGTAGCAGCATTGAATCAGGCGATGATTGATGGCTAATTCCTTTTTAGTGCATAATACAATTGTATATATTTAAAAGTATTATTAAAAAACAAATCAGTACAATGACATTTTTCTTTAAGTTGTTAGTTGTTTTATTTTCTTCATTATTTTCGTAATATACCCTTTGTTTTCCGATGTGTGTTATTTTTTTTTATGAATATATGTATTATTTTTATATAAATAATAAATTCAAAAAGTTACTACTGAAATGTTCCATAGATCTACAAGATGTTTTTCCCAATTTTTATCCATTATGTCCAAATTTATGTGTGTGTACAACATTAGTTTGATCGATATACTAAAAAATATGGGTGTAAGAATTTTTTAAAGATTTTTCCCTTACTCAGTGACCTCAACAAGATCGAACAACACAAAAAAATAATTTTGTCTACCTAAAAATGGATTTTTGCCCACTGTGCGTCGTTGGTCGCTATCTGATCTGGTACACTGTAGAGCATATCTCTCACTTCTTTAATTTTCATAAAAAAAAGCAGTTTTACTTTGCCGAATATGTAGTTATAAATGTATCATAAGTAATCAATAATTGTTGGATGTAGCATAACGATTAACAATATATTTTTACAAAACTTACAAAGATATTTAATCTAAAAAAACCTAACAAGAATTAAATACTTTACTATTTACATAGTAATGTGTTTTTCATCAGCTAGATCATTTCCTTCTATTTCTATACACTTATTACTAGTATATGTATTGTGTTCATTGAGAATTGGAACATTACACATTTTACATTTTTTTTTTTTTCGTTTTTCTTTTATTATTTCTTCGGCAAACCAATATAAAATCTATTTCGTATTGCCTCGAGCAGCCACGAATAAGAATCTGGAATATTAAAAATTTCATATTCCAAGTAAATGATTGAAAAATAATATAAACACAATTCACGACGATATATCTACTAATTACTTACAATTTATCTTCTCAACTGGCTATTTATGTAACAATTCAAGCATTTTAGATCCACGACTCATTTTGAACCCAAATAATCACAAATCAATAGCAAGATATTAGAAAATTCGCTCAGTAAAATGTCACGAATAAACTGCACGAGTGATGAGCTTGATACATGGAGTGGGGACATGGTTGATCGCGCGTGAGGTAATTGCTTATTTTCAGTAAAAATCTCCCAATATCCAGGCCACCTTGCTTCCGTTTTACTTAGAAATTAAATATTCTTATTCTCAAATATCCTAAACTGAGGGTCAGCGATTAAAGTTAAATTCTGACGAACTTATTAAATATTTTTTAGAAGGAAGAGCGACCAACACCGGGTTAAACAATAGATTGCTATTAATAAAACTTAATAAAACGATTGCGTTTTATTAAGTAGAAAACTTTAAATTGCGTAATTCTCAGTTTCGATATAAGTTGAGTTATCACGATCCCCCCCCCCCTACCTTTCATATTTATTTAACCCAAACAAGATACCATTCCTTTCGTAACCACTTAATTTCCTTACTTTCTCTCTACTAGATTATCAAACATTTTATCAGGCTTTTGAAAATAAGTTGGCTACGGGACATTTTAATATAGAACTTGTGGAGAGCTACAGATGATTTTTTTTTTCATTAATCAATAAGTAATATGGATGGCTTAATGGATCCATACGCACAATATGGCGCCCTCTCGTTGGTAATAATTCCTCCATCAGCTCAGGCATTGACAGCTGCTTTATGGAATTGAGTGAAAAAACAATTCAATAAAATAAATTACTTACGAAAATAAAATATAACTATAAAAATAGTAATACATAGTAAAAATAAAAATTAATTTAAATTAAAAGTTAAAAATATATTCAGACTTTATTTACAATATACACTCATCATGGAGGACAAGTCAGGTCTAAGGAGATCCCACCACCTCTCTCTAATGCGTCACTGGTGTAGAAAAGCCTGTGGGGGCTGAGTAAAGGGCTACCGATGATTCATTGCTATACGATTAAGTGGCATTATACCCAGACATTTACTTGAAGTATTTGACGATGCAGATGAAAATTTCATTAAATAAGTTAAAAAAGAAAACCTACAAGCCTACCTTATTGGCAATAAGATGCTTCATGTAGGTGGCCGCAAGGGGCGCCCTATCGTTGGTAATCAATTCCTCCATCAGCTCGGGCAGTGACAGCTGCTTTATGGGATAGCATTCAGGCTGGTTCACGATCAGGTTCACCACAATGTCACTGAAAGTGAGAAATGTAATATAGGTACTATGTAAGGTACTTTAGTACATTTATTGATACCAAATTAATAAACAAGAAATTCATTTCGAAAATGTTGAAAGTTCTGAATAAAAACATTGGCTTCCAGTATATTAAGATCTGAAACCAATATCCTTCACTGGCTTTTGGAGCCCGAAAAGGTAGTAGTTTCAGATCTGCAATGATCTAACGAATTTTGGCGGCCTAAGAACATCCTTGCCCACTCTACTTCCCAATAAATTTGTTTTCGTACTTTTAAGGACACTATTTTTATTAAATCTTCCAGGATTTAACGATTTTAAGATGGTGGAAGGACACCATTGGCCACTCTACTTTCCTGCAAATTTGTTTTCGTCCTTAAGAATATTATTTTGAAATCTATCAGGATTTAACGACTTTAAAAGGTTACAGGATAGTCCGCCATTGTTGTCTTTTAGAAAAACCAACATTGTCAGATATGGGCTCCTGCCTATGGTTGGGTGATAGTCGATAGTTACTATAGGTATATCGATAGGTCATGCCTATCGATGGTCACTATCAATAGTGTCGACTATTGATAGATCTCTTTTACTATCTCAAGTATTGAAACTCTCGGAATTATGCTGATCTGTCTCTGTCCCGTGTCGAGTTCTTTTGAAATTGAATTCGGAATTCCTAGAGCTCAAGGGTTCACTCAAAGATTATGCCAAAGGAAAGCAGAAATGCTAGTTTTTCTTTCGGGAAAATATGTGGCTCAAGGAGCACACTTGACTTTTGAAATTAACTATTTCGTTATTTTTCTTTTCTGAAGATTTGATTTGTTCATTATTATTGTAACCATGTAAATTGTAAATACTTTTTTTAAATTCAAATAAATTAGTTTTTTTCTCTCATCTTTATGATATAATCTTATAATTTATAATCCTGCAAATTTCAAATAGTAAGCAGATAATTGAATTGAATTAAATTAGTTGGAATTTTTTATTCAATACCTTTAGAGAAAAAGGAAGCAACTATCCAAAAACTATCGATAGCAATCGCTAGTTCTCAACTAATAGAATCGGCCTATCGATAGTGGTAACTATCGACTATCGCCCTACCCTACTCCTGCCATTACACCCAAACGTCTATGAAGGCTACTGTTTTCAGATCTGGCAGGATCTGACGATTTTTGGCGGCCGAAGGACTCATATATATTCCTATACAGGGTGTTCGAAAGATCGTTGGCCAAAGAGGTATCTCGTGTAGGAAGGTTCGTTTTGAACCTATTTAAGGTCACCTATATACAAAGTCTTACGGGTTTTTTTATTTTGAATATTTTTTTGAAAAAATGGCCAAAACCAAACATTTATTCCTTATAACTTCGTTGTTTACTGATATATCAACGCCATTTGTTTTTTTTGTTTTTTTGTTTTTTTTTGCTGTAATTACTAATACATTGTCCATGTAAAATAAAAAAATATTTGATGCAAAAAAACAAATACAAAAAAAAAAAAAGGAAGACCGTTAAATCTTGTTAAAGGCAGAAAAATAAATTAAGACCTTCAAGTTTAGGTCTCAGTCTTGAAATAATTTGGATTTCGCTGTTGCGCTTACTTTTTTTTTTTTTTTTTTTTTTTTTCATCAAATCTTTTTTATTTTATATGGACAATGTATTAGTAACTAGCTGAAAGTACCCTGCTCCGCTACGGTTTAATATCATTAGGATTAGGGACAACTTAAATTAGTAAAAGTTAAGCTTATGGTTGATAATTATTAATACTTAAATAAACCTAGAGAATTCCATTCTTAGAATAATTTAAATAAGTAAATTTGACAATTTGCAAAAGTTTATTTTTATTTTTATTTTAACAGTCCTCCAGTGAAACTTCGAGACAGCACTACCATCTTACCCAGCTCCGATACCAGACCATCAGCTTTCCTTATGGCATCCTTTAAGTCGCCACTTCTCGACTTTTTTTCGAATAAAGTGTAGTCTTTCTGTTTCTTTTTTGTAGATCGTGATCCAATATCGACGGTTTTGTCTTTTGCATATTCAATTTTTGGGTCATACTGGCTGTAACATTTCCATTGAGCATCTTTCATCGTGTGTTGTTACAGCTGCACATTTAACATGAGGATTATCCTCTACATGTGCTTGAATTTGCAGCCGAGTTCCTTAGTTGTTTGTTGCGAACTGAATCTGTGAATCATTTCCTACGTTGTTTAATTTTAAATTGATGGGTTTACTTCAATGTTGCAATAGACTTATCTGAACTGAGAAAAGGGTATATTCTAGGTTCAAGGAATGAAATTCAGAAATGCTAGGTACAACTGCTAGGTAAAATATAATTTGGGCCTGGTTGAGAAAAGCCGATTATCTTGTGCCAGGAAACCTGAAGGAAGAGTAGTTGAGGACGAAGCTACTGGCGAAGCAATGTTGGTGGGTTGCTCGTAAGGAATATGTACATCGAACTGGCCTTACATGTCATCACCAGAGAGCATATGTCTTTTAACCTCCTCTTTAACATAAGTCTTTTAATAGCTTCTGGTCACGAAACAACTCAAACTTGTAAGGGTCCACCCCTGCAGCCACCATGAGTTCACAGAAAGTACCATATTATAAGATTTTGCCATCGTATTTTTGTTTGTTTACAAGTATAAGGAACTTAATTTGTGGTCAAAGTGTGCGGCTTAAACATCTAACCTATTTTTTAACTTAGCTTATCTCCAAATACCAGATGACAATTAATATATTATTATTCACCCAATAAAAATTTTAATTGCATTTTTAGCGAATTAGCCACGATCCAGGACGATTTTTTTTAATCCCTTTCTTAGCGAGCATCTACGGCCCTAGAGGAAGGTACATATCGAATTTCATTCCAATCCGTTCGGTGGTTTCTGAGATTTCGTGTTAAATGAGTGAGTGGTATTTGACAAATATATAGTAGATTACAGCAAAAAAAAAAAATGGCATTGTTATATCAGTAAACAACGAATTTATAATGCATAAATGTTTGGTTTTGACCATTTAAAAAAAAACGAAACCATACAAAAAAAAACCCTTAAGACTTTTTATATAGTTAAGTGACCCTTAAATAGGTTCAAAATGAACCTCCGTACCCAAGATACCTCTTTGGTGAACGATCTTCCGAACACCCGGTATATCGGTTGTTTTACCATTTAAAGTGGGAAACATGATTCTCATATAAAAGAAGGGCTTCAAACCCTGAAGTGTGTTGTTATGCCTTCCACCTCCTCGAGACCATCAAGAAGTGAAGCCCCCTAAGCCGCTGCCAAGAACTCACCCCAGCTAAAGCAGATGCAACCCCCACATCATAGCAGTTCTCATATTTTAATTCAGATAAGTTCAGCTTAAGCTTTGGTTTTGTTAAAATATTCCAAATATTAATTAGATTTAGTAGTGATATTCATGTTCAATCGGAATAGTATATGTCAATTGCTTTTATATACACATATCAAAAAAAGTTTTGCATCACCTAATTTTTTTGCTTGAATATTTAGGAGAAATATTTTTAGGGAGTGAAAGTGTAACTATTACTGATAAAAATCATTATAATTAAAAACAGAAAACATCCTTGTAAAATTACAAAAATTAATAAAATACGAAAAATACAGAAAAGAAGAAAATGTGACTGTTAAAAAATTGCTTAACAAATATTAATCGTTTGCCTAGCACTCAGTGTTTCCTATCTGCGCTCTAATGAGAGCCTGGACTCGTTCTGGCATCCGTAAAATAATGTGGTCTATGTCTTCTTGTCAAAGATTCCACCATTCTTGAATCGCTGCTTCCCTCAATTCTTGAAGAGTGGTAGGGACGTTGTTAGCGTCCGGAAGTGTTGAGGAGAGAGTACGTAGTGGTAAGCCACGCCGCACCACAAGGCACGAGGACCGTTGTATAGGGCTAACAGCCAGAAGACAGCCCTTCTCCACTGCACGTGACTACCGTCGACAGCTTCAGCGAGTTACAGGCACTACTGTAAGTGACCAAACTGTCCAAAATCGCCTCCACGAAATTGACCTTCGAGCAAGAAGACCCTTACACCGCCCAATCTTGAGTAGGAACCATCGTTAGCTACGGCTTCAGTGGGCAAGGGCCCACGAAGAGTGGTTGTTGCCTTGGTGGAGGAATTGTCTGTTTTCTGATGAAACCAGACTTGCCCTGGTCCCTGACTATAACCGATTGTGGGCCTGGAGGGTACCTGGGAGGCCGAGTCGCTTGAGGTACCCATCTCATAGAACCCAGCAGCAGGGGGGCTCCATCATGTTTTGGGCAAGAGTAATTAACAGGTCCAGAACTGAACTGATACACATCCAAGGGACCATGACTGCTAATTCTTACTTGAACGAGTTGTTACAACCTATCGTGAGACCACTAGCAAGATGACACGGCGATGGCTTTATATTAGTGGATGATAATGCTCACCCTCATCGTGACTGAGTACCTCAGGGAAGCTGAAATTCAAAGAATGGACTGGCCTGCATTCTCACCAGACATGAATCTCATAGAAGATGTCTGGAACATGCTTCACCGAGCGGTACAGCATCGCCAGAATGTCCCTACCACTCTAAGAACTGAGGGAAGCAGCGATTCAAGAATAGCGGAGTCTTTGAAAAGAAGACATAGACCACATTATTTTACGGATGCCATTACGAGTCCAAGCTCTAATTAGAGCCCAGCACGTTAGCATTAGTTGCACTTTAACTCCCTAAAAATATTTCTCCTAAATATTCAAGCGAAATAAAAAAAATTAGGTGATGCAAAACTTTTTTTGATGTGTGTATATGATTTAATATAGATTGTTTTTAATTCTTAATCAGCAAAGTTTATTAATCAGTTAAATTGCAATCAATCAATTAATCCTTTTACATTACTACTATAATTAACTAAACTTAATGACTCTACGTTAATCCTTTGCGAATCGAATTTGATGCTAAGAACTTCAAACTAAAGTAAAGTGACAATCAGATCTCACTAATTATTTAATTAATTTTTTAATGATGATTCTATTGTTGACTGTTAGTTGTAATTTATGTGATGAAATGGTCAGGAGTGCAGTCAGGTAAATAAACACAAGTTTTCAAATGAAAAACTATATATTGGCGTGCCGACGTTTCGACGTCTTCATCAGGGCTAAAATAACAAAACCTTGGATGTGACCAAGATGATACAAACATTTAAAAAAATAAATTAATAAAAATAACTTAAAAATGAAAAAGAAATAATAATACAAAGTAAATTAGTTTAAAAAAAAGAATTAATACCTGTATAAGAATTTCTGAAGATAATTAAATAATTGGATACAAAATAGTAGCAGTCTATTCAATACAGTTGTATACAATTAACAATTAACAAAAAAAAAAAAAAAAAAAAAAAAAAAAAAAAAAAAAAAAAAAAAAAAAAAAAAAAAAAAAAAAAAAAAAAAAAAAAAAAAAAAAAAAAAAAAAAAACCTGTAACACTTACAACCCATGAAGGGTCTCGGGTTCAGCACTTAGGTAGGTTGTACTGTTTCTAAGCCAACGGTTGTGAAAGGAGGTGATTTGGCCAGAATTCACGCTCAACCGCCAGGTTTTTTCCCCAATTAAGGGTACCCACTTTCTGGGAGGCTGGGTGTGCCCCAGGAGGGTCTCCCGACCTCGAATTCGATCCACGGCTGAAATAGCAGAAAATAAATTTTCTGCCTTCAGTCGGACTCGAACTCGGGCCCGGGAGCATGGTAGTCAAGTGCCAACAAATGTATATATTGTATATAATTACTGTAATAAAATTAACAATTTAAAATTTGTATTATTCAATTTAAATTCTTTTATTGTTTTATTACAGCTGTGTCTTTGACTAGACTTTGCTACTATTTTGTATTCAATTATTTAATTATCTTCAGATATTCTTATAATTATGTAAACAGCTATTAATTCTTTCTTTGACTAATTTACTTTGTATTATTATTTTTTATTTTTCATTTTTAAATTATTTTATTAATTTATTTTTTTAAATGTTTGAATCATCTTGGTCACATCCAATTTTTTGTTATTTTAGCCCTGATGAAGACCTGCAAGGCAGGTCGAAACGTCGGCACGCCAATATAAAGTTTTTCATTTACAAACTTGACGTTTATTTATCTGACTGCACCCCTGACCATTTCATCACTTAATTAATTTTTTGTACATTGATCAGTTTTCAGGCAAATATAGCCAGGCTAGCATTCCTATTTAGATAAGTCTAAAGTCTATAATAAGTCTCAAACCCGGAATAGAGACAGCAGAACGCGACAAAGCTGCAATAGGTAGTCGAAGGTTGACAACTATAAAAAAATATGAGCACCACGATATAAGTAAAATATAAGCAATATTGCACTTAAAATGGCTAGGTGGTTTCACTTACATAAAATATTCTAGGCATTGTTACATTCCAATACAATATGAGGTTAATTTTTATTAACGATTACGCATGTATTAGTGATTGTTTTAGATTTTCCTATTGAGAAAGTATTTTATATTTTCCATTTATATATGAACTTCTCATGATCTGTAAATTATTTTTAAAACAAACCTCCAAATCTGCTTCGGCAAACAATAGTACCTAACGTTGGTCACCTCTTTAGTAACATAACTTATTCAATTTTAAAATTTCATACACATTTTCTCATAAGTTGTCTAAAAATAGTGTAAAGATACATCAACACTTCATGTGTAAAAGAATTAAGGTATAATTTTCAAGATCTTTGTTTGATCTTAATTATTGTAGATTAAGTATTTATTTATCATTCTCTATCCTTATAATACTACATTTTTTAAAATTATGGTTTATATTTTTTATAACAACTAAAAATTACTACAAACCGTTTATGAGTGTTCTTAAAGTCAGCTGCTAAATGCATAACATCGATGACCGAATCCACGTCTTCTGCTTTGACATGTACAATCGGTGATTTAAGAAAATCTGCGAAAATTTTTAAGAACTTGCATTGATTTTCCTTTTCATGTTTGATCGATAACTCTTCTTCAACCTGTTGAAAAATTGTATTAAATTTCATAATTGATTGTTTATTTATTATTATTTTATACTAACCTCATTGAGGACAACATGAATCGAACCTCCTGTGAAGAAATTGGCATCGCTGGAAGTTTGGATAATGTTGCTATAGATGCTTTTGTCTTTTATATCACTTGAATCGTAACAGATTATCGGCCAAACCTATAATACCAAAAACATGATAAATAATTAACATATCGCTCATTTGCTGCAATAACGACATAACTCAAAAACAAGTTTTTGAATTATGCCGAGCTTTTGACTGTATAATGAACCATTCACCTAATCCAGTCTACCGACTATAACTGCATATTCGCACGTTATATTTGAGCTTCAACTAGTCGCTAAGAGAGAGCAGGATATGACAACCATTGCATGTCTACAGATCGTCATGTATTTTATTCACAAGACTGTCATTCAGCGAAATTGGGCTAACTCAGCGCCATATGAAACATTAAGGTCTTTATGGATAAGTTTATTGGTGACAAAGTAAGAGGAATTTAGGATTTTTCGAAGGATTTTGGATTGTAAGGATTGGATTGGATACGAGATTAAGTGGATCGTTTAGTAGAGCCCCGAAGCTCAACTCCGTAAGTCCGAATAGATCTAATCACAGTCATATAAATAAGTCTTTTGTAATGAATTGGGAGCTTTGATCGTTTGTCTAGTAAATGATGAAGTAGTCTGTAACGACGATTAGTTTCTTGTCGCTTTAGTCTTTTTTCAAAATTTAAAATATTCTTTTATTAACTACATTTTCTATTGTTTCATGTACCACATTTAAGAGATTATTTCCACTTGAGCCAAAGATACATTCCAATTAAACCAGTGACCCTTAAGCTCTCCCAGTTTCAGTGGCGCACCCACATTGAATGGTGCTGCTACCCTTCCCATTGAACCATTGTGAAATGCGTCTCTCCTCTCCTCCTCCCTCAACATTTTACTAAAATGATGTAACAGAAAATAAAATAAAATAAATGGCTTTATACATTCATACTTACATGACTGTGATCAAGATCGCCTTCCAGCTGTTGAACCGCTTTTGTGACTCCGAGCGTAAGTGGAAATATAGTTGAGGAGTAGCTGGAGTTTCCAGCCAAGGTCACGGAAATGTCAGATTTCTTGCGATCGTCGAGGTACGGCACGGAGGTGTGAACCCCGGACAGTTTGTTCCGGCAGCCCAAAACGTTCATGAAGATATTCTCGGGGGTCACGTCCAAAATCTTCGATAGAGTGTCCAGTTTCCTATACTGCAGTGTTCCTACGGAATGAATCACTTTGATTATTATAAATAATCCTCAATTTCAATTTGATCTATCTAGCTCAATAATCCTAAAAATAAGTTTAATTTATTTTTATACTATTCAACATAACATTAGCAAAGGTCAATTTTTAAAATGTATTGGTATGTATGAGAGAAAATAATCTTAAATATATCGAAGTCAACATAAGTTGTGACGAGACATTAAATGTTGAAATGTGAAAGTGACAATTAGGAATTAATTCTTCTATAACATCAGGTCAACCTCAACAATCACCTGAAAATTACTGTTATATAAAATTGAAAGGATAGCAGCTATTATATTCTGCTCTTGCATAACTAATTAAGTAACCATAAAATCATGACTAGTTCGAATTCACCTTAATAACATAATGTGGATTCCTTGAAACAAACGAAAACGTTAGATTTTGTTTTTAAGTATCTTATTATAATCCATACTATTATATAAAAGGACAAGCCATTTTTCGTTTGTGATCACTAACCACGAAAACTACTGAACCAAACAGTACCAACTTTTATTCACACGATCTTTGTAGTTCGAGGAAGGCTTAGCAATAATAAAATATAATGATTTTATTTAATTTTTAATTGAAAAAGAATATAATATGTGGATAGCAGTGAAATTTGAAAATTGACCGATAGGTGGCGAGCGCCATTCTGCATGAGAGGTGTTGTTGAAATTAGTGAAAGGCCGTTCCAACTTAAAAGCGGAATGAGATTTTCGGTTACGTTCCACTATTGGAACCAGTTTCAGTTTTCGTTCCGTTCCAATTTTCGTTCCACGTAAGTTTGACAAACCTTCTACATACTAGTGAAGGGCCGTTCCGACTTCGATTTTACGGTCTGTTCAACTTTTCGTTCCACGTCAGTTTGACTAACCAACTACCTACTTACTTCGGGCTGTTAATCTCCATCTATTTTATAATTAAGAAATTTATAGCTACTATAATATTAGGGAGGTTCAAATTGCTAAGTATAATTATTTGAAAAAATGTATTATTTTAAAATGGTTTTATTCAATCAAGCTTTCTGCTTTCTGTTAAACCACAGGCATTAACATTTCTCACACCCTGTATGGATCGACCCATTTCACTTTTAATTAAGCTTCCACCGGTCGCGCCGTTTATTTTATACAACACTCGATTTGTTTTCTCTCTCTCTTTCGCTTCCGGTGAGCTTCCCAGAAAATTTGTGTTAGCTACTCATCGAGATACTCCTCTGTTTGCCGCCAGTAATTTTTCAATGTGGTAGGAGGGATAGTTTCCTGATTAAAAAATATGTCGCCCTCAGTGCTGCACAAAGCACAAAAAGCTACAGCTCTCGTTTTGTTTTTTTCTCGTACCTTTCACGGCAATCAGCTGGATTCGATCAAATGTACGTAGGATTCTTTTGCATTTTTGCTTTTGTTTATCTTAGTCAACGATAGTATTCGGAATGTTTTGATTTGGTGCAAACCTATAAAATAGGAATATATTCCTCGAATTTTGCAGAACTAGACGAAGAAGAAAATGACGCGGGAGGAGGGGGGGAGGGTACAACCAGGGGATATCTACATTTCATTTTTAAAAATCATTCCTCAAAAATATTTTTTACAATAATCAATCATAAAAACGACCGTTTTAGACCTGATAATAATTATATTTGACCATAATATTCTAAATAAAACTTTATCTAGTTATAACTTTGAAAATTATATTTTCAATATTTTTATTTACGTTCAAAATATTATTCTCTCAGGTAATATTTCTTACATGTAATCTATTTTCAATGTGGAATTAAATATTTTATTCAATAGATTACACACAAAATTTGGACGAAAAGGAATATAAAAAACAAACAGGGTGTTGTATTGTACATTGTACAACGCGCGACCGCTCGTGGTACGGAAATTAGCGCGACCGATGGAAGGCTAAAGCAGTCAACCTATCCTTTACAAGACTTTTTGAATGTGCCAGCTTGATTCTGATTATTAAAAATCAAATTTATTTGAATCCGAAAGAAGTAACCGAGCTCTGTCGGTAGAACAGAAAATTTCACAGAAAGCGGTTTATTTTGAAGATGCCTATGCGCGGTGTGGTGAAGTGATGGAGGGAAGGGGAGGGAACCAAGAGCAGTAAGATCAACGGCTGTAGGGCTCTGAGCGGATGGAAGGGATCAAGTGGGGGAGAGAGGGAGAGAGAGATCATTCGGAACGAACTTGAGTGGAACGAAACGGGAGATGCTATCTATACCCTATCTACACCAACGGAACGAAACCGGAGATCTTATGGCTTTGGTTTTCGTTCCAGTTGGAACAAAAAACTTAGCTTGTTTCGTTCCAAACCGGTTCGAAGCTGGAACCAGTTCCAAGTTCCGTTCCACTCAGAACGACTCATCACTAGTTGAAATTGATAATAAAATTTACTTAGTTTCAATTAAATTATTTAAATAATTATAAAATATGGTGCAACATGTGGATCCTAGTGAAGTTTGAAATTCGACCGATATGTGGTTAGCATTATTCCGCAATAGAGTTTGTAATTGAATGGCAATGGAATGGTAAAACTACTGAACCCACCACTACCAAAATAATCAACTAAATCATTTTAATAGTTCTAGGACGGTTCAGCAGTAATAAAATTTACAATATAAAAATTTAAATATACCACGTTGACTTGCAGAAACGAGGTTCGCCACACTTTCATATACACTTATAGCTAGAAAATAAAAATACAACCAGATAAAATCAATATAATTGCTTCTCGCAAATAAACATTATTTCAAATAGAAATGTCGAACCTTTACTTTTTGGTATTGTGTGTAAAAATAAGATTTATGGGGCTTCAGTCGTAAGGACTGATAATTCAGTCTATTATCCGCAAGTCTCTTAATACCCCCTTTCCATCTGGATTACCAACTCAGGCGTTAAAATTAAAATTGAATGTCTAATTCTGCTTTTACGTAATTTTCAAACACCTAATCAGTGCCATGGTTCCTAGTTAAAAATTACTTGAGTGAAAATATCATTGTATAAAAATGATATAAGAGACGACCAACCTTCTATTTCAATATAAAAAAAAAAAAAAAAAAAAAAAAATGAAATAGTGGTAAAAGGTTGCGGGGTTTTCCATTATATGAAATGGAATATAGGGCTCAAAGAAAGAAGAGTGCTCAGAAGGATTCAAAAGGGTCCACAATACGGAAGTGTAGTAATTTCATGCTGGAAATAACATTGAAGAAATGGGATCACAACGTTAACGTTGTATTGGAGAAGCATCCAGTTTAAATAAAAGTATAACAATATATGAGGCAAAGAGAGAGGAAATTAAAAAATAATCTGGAGTGAAAAAATTTGTTATTTGGTTTGTGGAACGTGGCGGTGTCGAGATGTTGTGGTCTGTGGTCTTCTTGTTCAATGTCTCTTGTACTAATCCTCTTAACATAATGATTTTAATTAAATTCCATTCTCTGAGTTTGGTCGAGTTTTCCTGTCAGGAAACTACACTGCTATAATATCTGGGACTAAATCGTAATTCTAACACGATAAAGGGCGTACCTATTTGGAATGGAGTTCCCCTTCCAATCAACCTCATAAACAAAATTAAGGTTAACTGAAAGAAAAAACCTAGATTAAATATTTAAAAAAAGTTATAATGGTTTTATAGAAACCAAGAATATACTTCGGTGGTAAAAAAAACGATAGATTCAGGCCTATCTGAAAATAGTATATTCAAGTGGCTTTGGGGATATAAAGCTGAACTTAATAAATAGGAAACTCAAAAACGATAATTAAAATTGTCACAAATAAGCTTATCCATAAGAATCTTAATGTTCCAAATGCTGCTGAGTTAGCCCAAACCAGATACCAATCCTATCATAGTAAGCTCCATAACCACTCAAATCCATTAGTCTCTCAACTTTTTCCTATTCTATTCCCGATCACCCTCCGAGGCTTCTGAAAAGAAGATTCGCCAATGAAAGGTTGCTTCACTTATAGTCATGTTACTGTTTTCATTTTCCCACAAATTTATTAGTTTTGAGGCGCTGAATTCCAAAACCAGCCTTGTACAATTTCCAGATTTTGTTTTTATTTTTTTATTTTATATATATAGTGTTTGTTTTTTTTAATAGTTGTTATACTAGATTAGAAGTCAACTGAAGGATAGCAACAGCGAGACGGTGCAACTTTGGCCTTGCGAAGCATTTTAGAAGCAGGTTCCTGTCTAATAGGACCAAGATCACTCTATACAAAACCTTGGTCTGTCCTGTTTTAACTTATGGATCAGAAGCATGGGCCTTTAAGAAACAGGATGAAAATAGGCTTTTGATCTTTGAAAGATCAATTTTGAGAAAGATTTTTGGTCCTGTTAAAGAGGGTGGAATTTGGAGAAGAAGAAGAAATGCCGAACTGGCTGGCCTGAATGGGGATACGGCCTTGGTAAAATTTATCAAAATAGGACGACTTCGATGGGCCGGGCACGTCGCACGCATGGATGACTCGGTGATACCCTGGAGGATACAGTCCGTAAGGTTGCACGGGCGAAGAAAAGTGGGCAGGCCAAATGTAAGATGGGAGGATTCGGTGACTTTGAAAGCACGGACTCTGCTGGGAGTCCGGAACTGGAGAGCTGCTGCAGCTGAACGGATTGACTGGCGAAAGCTTTTGGAGGTGGCCCAGTCTCGGTGACGGGATGTAGAGCCACCGATGTATGTTATACTAGATTATCTTAGGCTGGAAGGGATTCTCCCAAAAGTAGTCATAGCAGATTTAAGACGGCCTCACAAAAAAATAAGGCCTCTTCTTAACCCCTTTACTGTATATCTTCTATACAGTTATAAATACCAATAAATATGTTTGTTTTTTTTAAATATTCTGATTATAATATCAGAAGTTTGTCTGCGGGTTTAACTTAAACGGTTTTTTGTTAATGAAAATTGCCGGTGCGAATAACTCGCCTCGGCGCAGTAAAAATGGACTGTATAGAATTTAATCAAGCGAGGTTCTGCAACTTTGGGGAGATGTTAGCGGGAAAATAATTCAACCAAAAAATACATCTCCTTGTGGCCTGTAAAACTTGATTGAACTCTCCTCCTCTGCTATCACCACTCATTAAAGTCAAAAGGAAAATTTTACTGGTTGTAGCACGAAAGGAAAACACTTTTAACATATAAAAGGTTCTCGGAAGGCTATGTGAGCCTTGAGCATGTAAACTAGGAAGACTATGAAGTCTTGGACAAAAGTAGGTGCATCCAGGGCAGAGTGCAGGAACAGAGTGACCGAGAATGGTCCTGAGGGGATTAAGATTGCGATTAGAACTCCCGCATATTAAACTTTGCGAGAGTTAATAAAGTCAACTGCCTCTGGGTTGGCAATAGGAAAACTAAGTAAAGGGCCGGTTAATGAGGGAAGTAGGCTGGAAGGGATTCTCCCAAAAGTAGTCATAGCAGATTTAAGACGGCCTCACAAAAAAATAAGGCCTCTTCTTAACCCCTTTAACGTTATCAACCAGCTGTGAAAAATTAAAAAAAAAAATGGACTTGATTGGTTTTGGAATTCTACACATGTATATCTTCTATACAGTTATAAATATCAATAAATATGTTTGTTTTTTTTAAATATTCTGATTATAATATCAGAAGTTTGTCTGCCGGTTTAACTTAAACGGTTTATTTAAAAAAATAATAACAAATGAAAAAATAAAATAAAATAATTCTTTCAACATATTATCCTTAAGGACGGAAACTAATAGATATATGTCGCCCAAAAACTGTCCTTCCGCCATCTTAACACAGTATCCTTAAGGACGAAAACAAACTCTAGTTGTGGAAGGAGATTGGCCAAGGATATCTTTCGGCGTCAAAAAATCGTCAGATCCTGACAGATCTGAAAAACAGTACAAACTTTAAGGACGAAAACCTAATGAAATCGTTAAATCGTGAAAAAAAAAAAAAATAAATAAATAAAAAGAATCCTTACGAAAACTAATATATAAATGCGAACCAAAGATGTCCTTCCGCCATCTTTAAACAGCACCCTTAAGGGCAAAAAATGACGAATACTAATAGATGTATGTCCCCCAAAAGATGTCCTTCCGCCATCTTACAACAGTATAAGGACGAAAACCTAATAAAATCGTTAAATCTTGAAAAAAAAATCCTTAAGGACGAAAACTAATATATAAATCAGAACCAAGATGTCCTTCCACCATCTTAAAACAGCGTCCTTAAGGACGAAAAATAATATATATATATATATATATATATATATATATATATATATATATATATATATATATATATATATGTCCTTTGGCTTCAAAAAATCGTCAGATCCTGGAAGATCTTTAAAACAGTGTCCTTATAGCAGTTAAATAGTCTAATATTTCAAAATAAGGACAACAATGGCAGAAGCTATCCTTCCGCCATCTTAAAACCGTTAAATATTTTAAAACAGTATCCTGGAGGACAACAATGGCGGAAGTTATCCTTCGGATAACTTAAAAAACCGTTAAAAACATATTATCCTTAAGGACGAAAAAGCTAATTCTAATTGTGGATGGAGAATGTGGCCAAGAGTGTCCTTCGGCCACAAAAAATCGTCAGATCCTGGCAGATCTGTAAAACAATGTCCTGTTTTAACGGTATTTAAGGACCTTAAAAGGTTAAGGACACTGTTTTACAGATCTGCCAGGATCTGACGATTTTTTGAGGCCGAAGAACACTCTTGGCCACTCTCTTCATCCACAATTAGAATTAGCTTTTTCGTCCTTATGGACTGCTGTTTTAACGGTTTTTAAGTTATGCTATAAGGACACTGTTTTACAGATCTACCAGGATCTGACGATTTTTTGAGGCCGAAGGACATCCTTGGCCACTCTCTCCATCCACAATTAGAATTAGCTTTTTCGTCCTTATGGACTGCTGTTTTAACGGTTTTTAAGTTACATAAGGACACTGTTTTACAGATTTGCCAGGATCTGCCAGGCCGAAGGACACTCTTGGCCACTCTCATCCACATTAGAATTAGCTTTTTCGTCCTTATGGACTGCTAACGATTTTTTGAGGCCGACTCTTGGCCACTCTCTTTTAGAATTAGCTTTTTCGTCCTTATGGACGGTTTTTAAGTTATGCTATAAGGACACTGTTTTACAGATCTACCAGGATCCGACGATTTTTTGAGGCCGAAGGACATCCTTGGCCACTCTCTCCATCCACAATTAGAATTAGCTTTTTCGTCCTTAAGTTTTCGTCCTTATGGACTGCTGTTTTAAACGGTTTTTAAGTTATGCTATAAGGACACTGTTTTACAGATCTACCAGGATCTGACGATTTTTTGAGGCCGAAGGACATCCTTGGCCACGCTCTCCATCCACAATTAGAATTAGCTTTTTCGTCCTTAAGGACTGCTGTTTTAACGGTTTTTAAGTTATGCTATAAGGTCACTGTTTTACAGATTTGCCAGGATCTGACGATTTTTTGAGGCCGAAGGACACTCTTGGCCACTCTCTCTATCCACAATTATAATTAGCTTTTTCGTCCTTGAGGATTGCTGGTTTAACGGTTTTTAAGTTATCCGAAGGATTTTGATGCTATTACGGATTGGGGTTTCGATGAGGTGGGCTAGAGAGAGATGTGTGGCCAGAACATATTTTAGTAGTTTCAGCATCGGACCTACGGATTTGTTGAATATTTCATTATGTATCGTGAAGAAATCCCTTGAAATTACCTTGAAAACTAGTAAACTCAGCCTTCAAAGCTTTTTTTTAGAATATATTAGCGTTGTAAAAAGTTGGTTAAGTTATTCTTCTTAATATGGTATTTTGGCACAAATTTTGTTTTTAGAGTAATGACAAGATTTTGGAAAACGATAAAAACTTGTCTTACTAAAAACTGCTCAATTTTGACTTATCGGCTTTACAACAAACCTATATGTAATATATTAAATACATAGCAGTAAATATCGATAAAATGAATGGATTCAATATCGCCTTACTTCATTCATATAATGTTATCCCGTTTGATCGATGCTGGAACCCTAAGAAACAATACCCTCGGTAATATAACGACCTGAATTTCTCGACCCCATCGATATTAATATGAACCCAAGCTCCTAGGATCGAGTTCCATTCCGACCTTAATGGCACTGACATCGATACCTTTGACCTCCTCCACTTACTCGCCTCACCCAGACAGATTTGTATAATCCTTTAGGGGAGGGACTATACAAAAAGCACAATCAATCAACAACTAATAGATCAGGGGTTGTTGTTTCATCTTAATCTAATTACACTAGTCCACATTATTTTTATCCCTCATTTTAATAGCCAAAGGTTTGAGTTTGAACCTTTGCCTATTAAAAAACATAAACTTAAAAAAGAGGTGGTAAAAACAAGTACTTAATGGAATAAGAATTGCAATCGAATTACATCTGTTAAATAATTCATATTTCGATTAATTTTTAATTTAATTATGTAATCCGTAATCCTCAAATACATTAGGGGATTACAGTGTAATTATAATTTATGAAGTAATTGGATTATAAAATATGATGTAATTCTTATCCAGGATTAAAAGTATAGTGTAATCGTAATTGTTATACTTTAATGCAATTACAATTTACCCAGAAGAGGTGCGGTAGCTCAGTGGGTAAGGCACTTGACTAACATACTCCTGGGCCCGAGTCCGAGACCTAATGAAGGTAGAAAATTTATTTTCTGTTACTACGTAGGTCGAGAGGCCCTCCTGGGGCACAACCAGCCTCTACAATGTAAGTATCTACCCTTAATTGGGGAAAAACCTGGCGGTTGAACGTGATTTAAGCGAAATCTCCTTCTTTCTCAACCGTTGGCCTATTAACAGTACATCCTTACCTAAGTACTGAACCCAAGACTCAGAAAAATGAAAACGAGTATCCACAAAGACAACAATGGCGGAATATCTTCCGCCATCTTAAAATCGTTAAATATTCTAATATTTCAAAATAGTATCCTCAAGAACAACAATGGACGAATATTCTTCGGATAATTTAAAAATTGTTAAACCTTGAAATATTAAAAAAAAAAAAAAAAAAAAAAAAAACCCTTAAGCACGAAAACCAATATAAGCGTTAAACATTTTTTTTTTTTTATAAATAAAAACAGTATCTAATAAAAAATAAAAATAAAAACGCAAACTAATTCCAATTGTGGAAGGAGTGTGGCCAAGGATGTCCTTCGGCCTCAAAAAATCTTCAGATCTTGGAAGGTCAGAAAATCTGAAAATCTGTGTTACAAACCACATTCGTAAGTCCACCAAGAAATAAATTTTAACTCGCCCAGGTGGGATTCGAACCCACGACCTTCAGTACCGAGCGAGCGCGCTGAGTCTCAATGACTGAGACCCTCGCCCCAACTCACTCGGCCATCCAGCCTCCATAAATTAACTTTGTTTTTGTTGTTTCGGGATAAAATTGAGATCAATCCCAATTTTAGCTCCTTAATTGATACATCAACGATAGTTAATAACAATAGCTTTCACACGCTGATAACGAAGCTGGCCTTCAATTATCAGACCATCTGGAATTAATGTCAGTAAATCAATTAAGTAATTCTCGTAGGAGGCTGAGCTGGAAGCGTTTAATAATCATGAACCAATTTGAATATGGTAATCATTACGAATAATAGCCCTTCGCCCATCCGACTCCTCTAAAGGGCTTGCATTTGCAAATTTCTTTTTTATAATGGAATAAAAAAAAAATGAAATTAAGACTCTTTTGTTTTTGTAATATAGAACTGGGAGGATAATGAACATCAACTCAAGGGTTTTTAAATTGCTAAGTATTTATTTCTAAAAACCGTTATTTAAAATAAAGTAGCACATTTATTTTTGTGAAGTTTGTTACTAACAAAATATTTCAGGTTATGTGAAAAATTAAAACTAAATTGAAGTCTAAAATAAATATAGTGGGTATGAAATAGAAACTAAAATAATTATACTTAAATCAATTGAGCTTCAGGGGATAAAACAAAAAAAAAAAAACTTAACGTCGTTTATACTTTTGGCCTTACTTTTTTTTTTAATTTCGATTTAAATAAAAGGCTTTAATTATTCCCGAAGAAACAGATAATTTTATTTATCTATTTATTGAAATCAGGCGAAGGGATGTGATGACCACAACGTCCGGTCTTAGTACCGCTATCAACCTTTGGCCCTCCAAATTCGGGGAACACTTCATTAACTATCAAACACACAGTACACAAATGCAGTACACTGTACACAAGGTCAAAAACAGTACACACACTAGGGTCTCCAAGGTAGTCACCACGGAGGGGTGTCTGTCAGCAGACACAAAGGTGGCAGCCCAACCTGCAGACAAGGGTACGTAGTCCGGGATGAAAGCACCACTACCTGAAATTAATTCTCCAGAAACCTAAGGCCCAATTTACACAGAACGGACGTGGCGCTTTTGTCTCTTCGGATATAAAAACAACATTAATAAAATTTGATATTGAACTTATATTCTCACTAAGGACCATCATAGAAAAGGCTTAGGATAGGGATAGAAATGTATATTTGGCTTTTTTAGATTTGCAAGCCGCTTTTGACTCAGTACCAAGAGTCGAAATATGGAAAGCATTGAAGGCAAAGAACGTTCCTGTAGAACTTAAAGACGCCATTAAATCCTCCTATAATGGCTCAAAGGGTAAAGTCAGGATTAATGGTAAGGAGTCTGGAAGCTTCTACATGAAGAGGAGTGTCCAACAAGGAGATAGTCTAAGCCCTCTTCTCTTTATTATTCTGATGGACGAGGTCTTAAAAATATGTAAACGAAGGACGGCACGCACAATAGTGGGGAAATGGAACTTAAGAACAGTCCTTGCTCAGACACTTCTCTATGCCGATGATATAGTGCTGATAGCGGACTCCGTCCAGAATCTTCAGCAAGCTGTATTGGAATGGGAAGCAGAGCTGGAAAGAAAAGGCATGATTATAAATGCAAGCAAAAGTAAAGTCATGCAAATAGGACGCGAACCAGAAGATGTGCAGATCACTTGCAGAGGAGAAATCCTTGAAGCAGCAGAAGACGTATGCCAAATGGATGAAGATCGCGGACCACGCAAGTTCTTCGAAGCCAGACCAACTGGCAAAAAGACCAAGAGGCAGGCCAAGGATGTCATGGTTGGATAGTATGGCTCAAATAGGAGAAAAAAGAGGAAAGAGGTTGGATCCTATGAAGACATTGGCGAGGGACCGGGACAGTTAGATTTCTTGGATCGAGGCACCTCCACGCTGAGAGGCACTGAGGAGGAAGGAAAAAAGAGAAGAAGATATTGAACTTAAATACATACATACATATATATATATATATATATATATATATATATATATGTATATATATATATATATCAACAATTTAAAAGGGGTAAATCATCATATATTTTTATTTTTTTTTTCGGGGGGCGAGGGTGAAAAAAAGAGAAGAAGATATTGAACTTAAATACATACATATATATATATATATATATATATATATATATATATATATATATATATATATATATATATATATATATATCAACATATATATATATATATATATATATCAACAATTTTATAGGGGCGATACATTACCAATTTTTTTTTTTTTTTTGGAGGGGTGGCAGGTTTTCGGGAAAATCTGTTGAGTTTTTTATGTCCGATTCACCCTCCCCTCCCCCCTCCAAAAAAAAAAAAAAAAATTGGTAATGTATCGCCCCTATAAAATTGTTGATATATATATATATATATATATATATGTTGATATATATATATATATATATATATATATATATATATATATATATATATATATATATGTATGTATTTAAGTTCAATATCTTCTTCTCTTTTTTTCACCCTCGCTCCCCGAAAAAAAAAAAAATTAAATGTGATGATTTACCCCTTTTAAATTGTTGATATATATATATATATACATATATATATATATATATATATATATATATATATATATATATATATGTATGTATTTAAGTTCAATATCTTCTTCTCTTCTTTTCCTTCCTCCTCAGTGCCTCTCAGCGTGGAGGTGCCTCGATCCAAGAAATCCAACTGTCCCGGTCCCTCGCCAATGTCTTCATAGGATCCAACCTCTTTCCTCTTTTTTCTCCTATTTGAGCCATACTATCCAACCATGACATCCTTGGCCTGCCTCTTGGTCTTTTGCCAGTTGGTCTGGCTTCGAAGAACTTGCGTGGTCCGCGATCTTCATCCATTTGGCATACGTCTTCTGCTGCTTCAAGGATTTCTCCTCTGCAAGTGATCTGCACATCTTCTGGTTCGCGTCCTATTTGCATGACTTTACTTTTGCTTGCATTTATAATCATGCCTTTTCTTTCCAGCTCTGCTTCCCATTCCAATACAGCTTGCTGAAGATTCTGGACGGAGTCCGCTATCAGCACTATATCATCGGCATAGAGAAGTGTCTGAGCAAGGACTGTTCTTAAGTTCCATTTCCCCACTATTGTGCGTGCCGTCCTTCGTTTACATATTTTTAAGACCTCGTCCATCAGAATAATAAAGAGAAGAGGGCTTAGACTATCTCCTTGTTGGACACTCCTCTTCATGTAGAAGCTTCCAGACTCCTTACCATTAATCCTGACTTTACCCTTTGAGCCATTATAGGAGGATTTAATGGCGTCTTTAAGTTCTACAGGGACGTTCTTTGCCTTCAATGCTTTCCATATTTCGAATCTTGGTACTGAGTCAAAAGCGGCTTGCAAATCTAAAAAGCCAAATATACATTTCTATCCCTATCCTAAGCCTTTTCTATGATGGTCCTTAGTGAGAATATAAGTTCAATATCAAATTTTATTAATGTTGTTTTTATATCCGAAGAGACAAAAGCGCCACGTCCGTTCTGTGTAAATTGGGCCTTAGGTTTCTGGAGAATTAATTTCAGGTAGTGGTGCTTTCATCCCGGACTACGTACCCTTGTCTGCAGGTTGGGCTGCCACCTTTGTGTCTGCTGACAGACACCCCTCCGTGGTGACTACCTTGGAGACCCTAGTGTGTGTACTGTTTTTGACCTTGTGTACAGTGTACTGCATTTGTGTACTGTGTGTTTGATAGTGTAAGTGTTCCCCGAATTTGGAGGGCCAAAGGTTGATAGCGGTACTAAGACCGGACGTTGTGGTCATCACATCCCTTCGCCTGATTTCAATAAATAGATAAATAAAATTATCTGTTTCTTCGGGAATAATTAAAGCCTTTTATTTAAATCGAAATTAAAAAAAGTAAGGCCAAAAGTATAAACGACGTTAATTTTTTTTTTTTGTTTTATCCCCTGAAGCTCAATTGATTTAAGTATAATTATTATTAGTTTCTATTTCATACCCACTATATTTATTTTAGACTTCAATTTAGTTTTAATTTTTCACATAACCTGAAATATTTTGTTAGTAACAAACTTCACAAAAATAAATGTGCTACTTTATTTTAAATAACGGTTTTTAGAAATAAATACTTAGCAATTTAAAAACCCTTGAGTTTATCATATGAGTATATCAACATATATATATATATATATATATATCAACAATTTTATAGGGGCGATACATTACCAATTTTTTTTTTTTTTGGAGGGGTGGCAGGTTTTCGGGAAAATCTGTTGAGTTTTTTATGTCCGATTCACCCTCCCCTCCCCCCTCAAAAAAAAAAAAATTAAATCAGTGATGTTTCACCCCTATTAATTGTTGGTATATATGTATGTAACTCCAATATCAAATTTTATTAATGTTGTTTTTATGTCCGATTCACCCCTTACCCAAAAAAAGAAAGCTAACTAAAAAAGAAAAAAGAAAAAAAAAAACTTGTGGCGAGGAAGTGGCGTGCCCCTTCTTGTACGCCACGAGAGATGGCAGAGACGTGACGCGGACTTTTGTCTCTTCCGCGCCACTCCTATTAAACAAACGTTCCAATTCACACAGAACGGACTTGGCGGAGACGTGGCGCGGACTTTTTTTAATAGGACATACCTGGAAGAGACAAAAGCGCCACGTCTCCGCCACGTCCGTTCTGTGTGAATCGAGCCTAAATCAGCCTCGGAATCAAACAGTCTTAAACGGAAATGACCTGGCAACCCCAGGATTAACTTTAACTTAGGATATTGGAATACCCTGACTCTCTACAGACCCAGAGCACTAAAGCTGCTCTTAGAAGAAAAAAATAAATAAACAAATAATAACAATAAAAAAATAAATATAGGAAAGACTCGTCATCGAGTTGGAGTGCCGAATGAATGAATTTATTGAAATTTACAACTGTGTAAAAAAACAGATCAATTGTTTGTGAGACTACTCACAGGTAGCACTTCAATCAAAAATCTATATGAGAATATACCGAAATCATCTTCTTTTCAGACTAGTGAAAGATGAGACTACTAGATTCAAATTGTTAGGGAGTTTACTATGAATGGATAGATATTTGGTTTGCGCTACATCAGCAGTAAATGGAACATTAAGGTATTTATGGATAACTCTGTCACAAATTAAAGGTACATAAAGAATTTAGGATTGTAAGGATTGGATCTGATATGAATTAGATGATTTCATTTTAGATTTGAATGAGATTGGTGGAGCCCCCGATCTCAACTCAGCATGTCTAAATAGGCCTAATTGTTGTCATGTTAATGAGTCTTTTGTAATTATTCGGCATCTTAGAGCTTTTGTCTAGTTAATGTTGAAGAAGTTGAAAACGAAGAGCAGTTTCTTGTTGTTTTAGCCTTGCAAGTTAAACGATTGTCTAGTTGAAGTCATAGGTAGTGGATAGTTCAGCATAGACATATTAGTTCAACAGGGATCAGTGGAATACTATGATAGGATACTGTAGGACAGGAAGCCGTAGTTTTGACGGGTATTATTTGATTGGTGGGTATCCACAAAAAGGTCATCCTCCAGTGGATTCCTAGACACTGTGGACTCGCTGGAAACGAGAGGACGGCCCAGCTGGCTAAGGAAGGAGCTTCAAGTGAGCAGTTCGAATGTATCCTCAGTCACGAGGAAGTAAAAAAATTCAACAAAGCCGCAGTTAGCCAGAGATGGATTGGGAGACATCCACATCACGACCCTGGAGATGCAATCTACGAGCTCACTCGAAGACAGCAGGTCCACATCTTCCGATTGCAAACGGGCACAACAGACCTCAGAACTCACCTTTCCAATAAGCTATATATTGGATCTGGCCCTCTTTGCGAGCGCGGAGAAAGTGAACAAAACACCGAGCATTTCTTTAGACCTGCAGGCTCTATTCAGAGCAAAGGGAGCTGATCTGGCCCTCTCGAACCGATGTGCTGATCAAGCTCCATTGTTACCTGGAGGACCTTAAGAGGACCACTGAATTCCTCATCTTGACCCCCGACCTGGCCATCATAGGAAAGATCGCAGAAGAAGAAGAAGAGGAATTTATTTGATTAAGATTTATTTGGATTTGTTTTAATTCTCCAATTTATACACCATTCTTAAAGCTTTGTGATGTGAGATTGGAAGGTTTGGAATTCTATGAATGAATCATGATTTACTGATAGCACAAGGAAAGAATAAACTAAGGAACAAAAGTTTTATCTGTATTATTTTTGCCCATAGGTTTTACACATACAAAGTTTATGAAACTTGGTCCTGGTGGATAGAAGTGAAAAAGTTATGGAAACCCCATGGTATTAGGGATAATAACACATAATGTACGATATATCCCCTCTCCTAGATAACCGTATAAAAGGCCACCCTCCACCTGGCCTCGGTGATACTCTGCCACCGTTAGGATGTTCAGGTGTTCAACACGAAGTTATTGTACTAGGCTATAAATTGTGCTTTTGCTTGATATAATGTATGTACTTCTCAATAAAATCTCTTTTTAAAAACTCAGTCCCGCGAACCTTTTATTTAGCTATATATATATATATATATATATATTTCCTTATCGAATATTTTATTTCCTATATATAGTAAGTATAACTTTCCTTCATCGAAAGTATTTTATTTCCTTAATAGTATAGTAAGTTAAACTCAAAATTGATAAAACTCGAGATGTTACAGTGTTTTTGCCGATTAATATTAGACAATAAGAACAGTTTGAACAAAAATAATCTACCGCTAACGGAAGAGTTGTTCAGTTACTGTCTGCTAAGTAATGAATGGGGACTTCAGAGCTGACGTCTGTCACATAAATCTTTCACTACATCAGATGGTTGAATAGTGTGTTATGTCTCTATTCTACCCAATATCATATCATTAGTTATTTACTATATTTTGATATAATGTCATATACATTATAATTTTTAAATATAAATAAATATAATAATTGTAAGTCCCATATTTTTATTTTTGTTTCATTAATCAGCCAAAAAAAAAAAAAAACAATCCATCCTTCATTAAGATGCTATGGTTTACCATGATAATCCTATTTTTTTTTATTATTAAAATTATTACTGTTTTAGGCAGATCACAACTGTTGGATTTCAACGAGCGTTAGAATCTTTCAGAGTTTATAGCCTTTGGTAAGAATTTAATAAACATATATAGGAGAGCTTGTATATATCTTACAGTATGTACAACTGATGATGGGCAGAAGAGTTTGAGAATAACTAATGGAGTGGCCCAGAGATCAGTGCAATGACCGTTACAGTGAAATATAATGTACGATAGAGTTCCTATAGCTAGAATAACTATTATAGCTTGACAATATCGTTGGAATCTGGCTTCCCAGTGGGAGATGCACCTATAGGTTAGTACCTCATATTCAACCATGAGTGGACAGAAAGGATGGAGAGGTCAAAAAAAAAAAAAAAAAGTCCGAAGTTAAATTCATAGTTGAAATCTTTAGAGAATATGAAATAACAACCGGAGTTAGACAAGGCGATGGCCAATTTCTAATTTTGTTCAACTATATTCTTGAAAAGGTTTTACGAACATGGAAAAAAGAAGTTTCAAAATGATAAAAGTATAGTTGACTGTTAAGATGAATGGAGAAGAAGATGATCAGAGATGCAGTCAAAGAAGAACACCACGTCTAAGTTTAATACGTTTCAACCTGCTTTTCAGGTCTTCTTCAGGGCTCTAATGAACAAAATACCACCGAACCACATTGTTGAGGAGACGAACGATGACTAAGTCACTCTTGAATGACTAAGTCAATCTTCACCAGTGTGGTTCGGTGGTATTTTGTTTATTAGAGCCCTGAAGAAGACCTGCAAAGCAGATCGAAACGTTAGCACGTACTGAAGAGTTTCTTCGAAGACGTTTCAAATATTAAAAATGACATCAGAATGGGTAAAAAAAAGAGAAGATTGATGTAAGAATATTGGCCTTTACTAATGATTTAGCAATAGTCACAGAAAATGAAGAGATCGCCAAAATTGACATTGAAAAATTACAAGAAATTGCGTCAAAAACAGGTTTAAAGGTTTCTTTCGAAATTACAGTACTACATATGTCGACTCATATGAATACAATCATAAAACCAAAAAACTAAATATTGTAACATTAAAAGGGTAAGGGGAATCAATGGTCGAGTGAGTTGGGCGAGGATCTCAGGAAGTCTTGAGCACAAAAAAAAGGAATAAAAGGGTATATAAGTTTAAATATTTAGGTGAAATGATTCAATGCAATGATTTAGTTAAAGCAGCGAATCTCACAAGAGCTAACAAAATGGAATTTGCCTTCCGAAAAACTAAAAATGTATATAGTGTTACGGTCAGGGGAGGTTGGCGGTGCCGTGGACGGCCCGAGCTGGCAGGTAGCCGAAAAGGGCGGCGAGTGGCCTACAAGGATCCTGGCGAGTGGCCTAGAAGGGTCGCGGCGGATGGCTTGTACCTGGCCAGAACTGCCTGGAAGGTTCGACGTAGGTTTAAATAGGCCAGCCCCTAGCCTAGTGAGTTAGTGATCAGTGAACGATCAGTCAGTCAAGTGTCAGTGACAGTTCAGTCAGTGAGTTAGTGTCAGTGATTATCACTGTCAGTGAAAGTAGAAACAGTCTCTGTGTGTCAGTGTAATAGAATCCTATGTATAATGGTGAAATCTAGTATTAAGATATTGAGGATAAGTATCGTATTGTTACGGTCAGGTGAGGTTGGGGGTGCCGTGGGCGACCCAGGCGGCAGGTAGTTGGAAAGGCCGGCCTAGAAGGGTCATGGCGGGCCAGAAGGGCCTAGACCTGTAACCTGGCTAGAACGATCTAGAATGTTCGGCTTAGCTTTAAATAGGCCGACTTCCAGCCTAGTGAGCCAATATTGAGGTGACAGTGGTCAGTGAGTGATCGGTCGGGCAAGTGTCAGTCAGGAGTCTGTGACATCCTGAGTCAGTATCCATGTGTCAATGATCAAGTAACGATCAATCAGTCCAGTGTCAGTGACAGTTCAGTCAGTGAGTTAGTGACAGTGATTAACAGTGTCAGTGAATGTAGTAATAGTCTCTGTGTTTCAGTGTTTCAGTGTAATAGATTTCAGTGTAATAGATAATTGTGACACCTAGTATTAAGATATTAAAGATAAGTATTGTGTAATATACATATTAGTGTAATTAGACCTAAGTATAATTGTTATTAGATTAAGTAGCTTAAGGGACCCATTTGTATTTATTAAGTTGTAAATAAATAAGTGTTTGGTATTTAAATTGTGATTTGATTAGTCATACCCCCAGTGGCCCGTACCAGTATAATATATAAATTAGTGTAATTAAATATAAGTTAGACCTAAGTATAATTGTTATTAGATTAAGAACCTATTTGTATTTATTAGTTTATAAATAAATTAGTGTTTGCTATTTGATTGTAGTTTGATTAGTTATATCCCCAGTGGCCCGTAACAATATAAAAAAAAAACTTTCTATTGAAGCTTAATTGCGTCATTATAGAACAGTTTTTCGACCTGAAGGCTTATATGCCTCTGAATGTTTGTTTCTCACCAAAATAGGAGAAATTGAAAATATGGAAAAGAAGAAAAATATTGAGGAAAATATTAGGACCAAGAAAGACTGGTTTAAACTAAAAAGTAATACGGAAATATATAAAAATATTGAAAAATTATTAACTGATGCAATGAGGAAACGCATACTGACTTTCTATAGACATTTAATGAGGATGGAAGAGGGAAAACTAACAAAGAAAATTTTCCAACACAGCCTCCTAAAACAGAAAAAGAATAGATGGATACGGATGGTATAAGAAGATATGATGGTGGGGAATATACAACGGAATTCAACGTGGGACAGAGATAAATTTAGGACGGCCGTCAACAAGATGAAATTTCCAGAAGTAGTTAAAACACAAATTAATAGACAGTGGTCAGATGAAAGGAGGAAACATCAGGCAGAGGTGATGAAGAAGTACTGGAAAGAACGGAAGAGTTAGCAATAAATTAGGATAGTTTATTTTACGAATTACAATTATATAAAGGACTAAAGTCGAAACTATAAAATATCAAACAATAACAATAATATGAAAATTACCAATGATGAAATGGGTTCCGTTATACTGCTTCGCCTTATCAATGATAGCGCATATCGCCGGAAGACATATCTCATCGTCGGGGGAGTGGACCTCGTACTTGGAGAAGGGACAGTCCCTGGTGAGGAGGACGTCGAAGCAATGGGTCATCAGGAGTCTGTTCAGAGCCGTCGCTCTCTCGAGGACTGGAAGCCTCTGGCTGTCCGTGGTGTCCACTCTCCTGCACATCCATGACTGGATCTCCTTGTAGATATTTTCTATTATTAGGTTCGTGTAGACCGGGTCGAAGGGGTGGAGTTCTCCAGATTTAGTTCGCCCAGTGCTGAAATCTGTAATTTATTAATTGCATTCCAACGATTTAAAAATAAATTAATAAAAATTAACTTTTTATCTATACTATTATACATATAAAAGGATACGCCATTTTCAGTTTGTGATCACTAACTGCGAAAACTACGGAACCGATCTCAACCAAATTTTGACCACATCATCTTTATAGTTCCAAAATGGTTTAGCAATAATACAATATTTTGTTTTTTCGTTAATTAGTTCCTTAAAAAGCGATAATTTGTGGATAACAAAGAAGTTTGAATATTTACCGATAGGTGGCGATCGCCATTCTGCATGAGAGGTTACGAAAGTACAGTGTTATATAGATTTGACATTGATAATAAAGTTTACTTATTTTCAATTAAATTTTTATGTAAAAAGCTATACATATTTAGTGTGACATGAAGTGGTCCCAATGAAGTTTAAAAATAGACCGATATGCGGCTAGCGCCATTCTGCTAAACTATTGAGCCCATCTTTATGATAATAATAATTAATTCATAATAATAAATATAACAATAATTCAGTAATATCTGAACATCAGTAAGTTACCAACTTGGGTAAAAAAAATAATAAAAAAAATTGAATAAAAACAAACAAATTGTTCTGGTAAATATTATTTAACAGAGTACAAAAACGCATATAATAAACAATAAATAAGGAAATACAAAATTAAATTCATTATGGGTTCTACCAAAGTTACATTTTGTGATCAGTAACCACGAAAACTACTGAGCCAATCTGTACCAAATTTTAACCACATCATGTTAATAGTTCTATAATCTATGGATTTTCAATTAATTTGTTATTAAAAAAGCGATAACATAAGAATAACAGTGAAGTTTGGAAATAGACCGATATGTAGCGAGCGCCATTCTAGATTATAGGTTACAAATATACAGTGTTATATAGAGCTTGATAATAAAATTTACTTATATTCAATTGAATTATTAAAAAATATTTAAATATGTTGGGCGACGTGTGGATTCCAGTGAAGTTTGAAAATCGACCAATATATGAGGCATGGGGATGCAAAAGGGGGTAAATCCACTTTTCATCATTTTTAATTTTTTTAGTTATCGTCCTCAATAAGGCGATAATCGTCCACCCTTCAGAGTTTGGGTTGAGTGTATGTGTATGTGTATGTGTGTTTCGAAGACATCATGGGTTCAAACTTTGAAGAGTGGACGATTTACCACCTTATTGAGGGTGCTAACTAAAAAAATGTATAATAACAAAAAGTGGATTTACCCCCTTTTGCATCTCCACGCCTCATATGGTTAGTACCATTCCGCAATAAAGTTTACAATGGTAAAACTGCTGAACCCATCTCTATCTATATATCTATCTCGGCGCTACAACCCGTTGCCGGGTCCGGGCCTCCGCCAGCAACTTCCGCCATTCGTCACGGTTTTGTGCAGCCACCATCCAGTTGCGCAATCCCAGGATGCTCCAAGCGTCAGTCGCAACTCCATCCTTCCACCTGCATCTTGGCCTTTCTCTTCTTCTTGTTCCATGAAGCGGTTCCTTCAATAGCCTTCCAGGTAATTCTTCTTCCCCCATGCGAGCCACATGTCCCGCCCACCTTAATCGGGCTAGTTTGATGACCTGAAGGACATTCTGTTCCGCAAATGAACCGTACACCTCCTGATTTGTGCGTCTCCTCCAGGTTCCGTCCACCAAAACTCCTCCAAATATCCTACGGAGGATTTTCCGCTCAAAAACAAGGAGATTTTGTTCACTACTCTTGGTTGTAGTCCATGTCTCTGAGCCGTATGTTAGAACTGGGCGTATTATGCTTCTATATAAGTGCAGCTTCGTTTGACGTGAGAGGATGCGGCGACAAAGTTGTTTACTTAGGTTATAATAACATTTGTTGGCAGACATTATTCTTCTTCTAATCTCGACTTCTGTACGATTGTCTTGGGTTACCATCGAACCAAGATATATGAAGTCAGTGACTTGCTCGAATGTGTAGTCACCAAATGTCACTGTTGTATTGCGTCCAGGCGTCTCCCCGGTCACCAAATATTTAGTCTTTGTCTGGTTCACTTCCAGTCCAAGTTTCTTTGCGGGAGCAACCAGTGCCTGAAATGCTTCCTCGACAGTGCGTTGAGACCGGCCAACAATATCAACATCGTCCGCGTAAGCCAAGAATTGCACACTTCGATTGAAAATTGTGTGCCCAACGTGTATACCCGACTCCCTCACGGCCTTCTCCAAGGCAATAGTGAACAACAGGCACGCAAGGGCATCACCCTGCCGTAGCCCTTTCGTCGCTCGGAATTCTCCTGACAGATCTCCGTTGATGCATACTGAGCACAAAACCTCGCTCATAGTCATCCTCACCATACGTATGAGCTTCTGAGGGATCTGGAATTCCTCCATTGTTTGGTAAAGCTCCTCTCTGTTAATACTATCGTATGCGGCCCTAAAGTCGATGAAGAGATGGTGAGTCTTTAACTTGTATTCATATCCTCTCTCCAATATGGTCCTCAGGCTGAAGATTTGATCCACTGTCGATTTCCCGCTTCTAAACCCACACTGGTAGGAGCCGATGACTCTATTGGCATAGGGGAGAAGACGTGTGAATAATATATTCAATCTTGTACCCTTGTATCCGGACGTTAATAAGGATATGCCTCTATAGTTGGAGCATGTAAGGCTGAACCCATCTCTACCGAATTTTAAATAAATCATCTTCATAGTTCTAGGAAGGTTTAGAAATAATAAAATCTACAATACACAAAATCTACAGAAATAATAAACATTTAAATGTACAAAGTTGAGTGATAGATACGAGGTTTGCCATTGTGTCATATACTTTTATAGTTAGAAATTAAAATCCAACCAGATTAAATCAATAAAATTATTATAATGTTGATGCTTTGCTTTTTAGTACATAAAATTAAAAATCGGATGTCCAAATATGCTTTTATATAATCTTCAAACACCTAATAAGAGCAATTTTAACGAGGTTAATTATTGCTGCTATGCGTGAACATACTATATGATTTCATAGCAGAAATAATACTCGACCTCATACTTCGATACAAGATTTATATCTATAATATATAAAACTTCAAATATTAGTTAAAATTATTTAAGTTCCTCACTTTGAGAGCGGGCGAAGCCTTGTCGGGGGATGCTACTAAAATATAAACAAAAATTGAAACATATCGATAGTTGTCAGAAATCCATGTCGATTTCTAACAGCACATTTCGAAACAATACTTCGATAATACGAAACTCGTAAAAATTAGTAATGTGGCAAAAGAAAAATGCTTACATCGTTTAATATTTTTCCCATTGGTATCCGTAGATATCTTTGGCCAACACGTTCCTCTTACTACCGAACAAATATGTCTGCACCTGAAAATTATAATTAAAATCAGTCATAGATAGGAACCAAACACATAGCTTTTCTTAAAACAATTAACAAATTAATTAATAACATCAAATATGGCGCTAAGGTCTATGTAGAATTTTGTCATCTTCCACAGATTTGCTGTATTTATTCTCTTCCCGGCTTGCTATTTACTAATTTATTTTGTAATTTATTATTACATTTTTACATATTATACGCATTAGAAGAAGAAGAAAGATGAAGTATTTATTACCTCTTTCTTTTTTTTTTTCTTTTTTTATCCATCACTGATTTAAGTTCTACCAAATAATTTGACAATGATAAACCTGTCTGTCAGGAGTCTTTATTTCATACATAAACTGAATAATAAATAAATGTGAGCAACTACATACATTAGCTATAAATAATCAATAACAACATTATAAGCATTAATAAAAAATATATATTAATAACAGTATGATATAACCATTTATAAAAATATTTATAACCAGTAATTCTCTAAATTATTTTAAACATTACTTGGACCGCATTAATTAAAAACTGTATGTACTTTAAGAATATTTAGTAAGCATGGTTTTTGTTATTCCGGCCAATTTAAAAAAAAATCTTTTTTCACTTCATCATTAAGATCACCTTTGCCTAAATATTTACTTCTAGAACTCTTTAATATTACACTTAGGAATATTACACTCGTTAATATTACACTTACTTTAATAATACACCTAGCTATTATATGTGAGGGAGGGACTGGTCTGAAAATTGTAAAGAATAGGGAAATTTATGATAGTCGAGTCAATAAACACATTGTAAAGTGTATGAAATATGCGATTTTTGACTTCTTAGCTTCGTTAGAGGTAGTTAGAAGGTAAACATACTAAAAGACCCCGCCTCTGGGGGGTGACCTATAGTGGGGGGGGGGGGGAGAAGAGAAGATCCAGTTTTTGGGTTTTTCAATTATATCTCATAAACGGTGAACTCTAGAAAAATATTTTATATTAAAATTAAAGATAATTAGGTTTATAATAAAATTGATTCTATACATATTTGTCGAAATCCCAACGGTTTTCGAGATATACGTTATTGAAAATCGGTGATTTTCGGGAAAAAAAAAACATTTTACCTCACTTTTTGTCAAACATTTGCTTCTAGTGCCTTCGACGATCGTTTCTCAAAAAAAAAATTGTCGAACAATAATTTACTTTAATTTTATATATAAGTTTCTGGGACTTGAAGCAAATGTTTAACAAAAAGTTGTTTTTTTTATCCAACGCCAGTCTTTAGCCTCTCGGCCATTCGACGTCTAGCCTCCCAGTAACGTGTGGCAGGATCAGGTGGAGCGTCAGCAAGTTCTGAAAAGGTCTTTAGATGATGGCTATCCATCTTGCCTAGGTTGCAAAGGGGGCAGACGTTACTGTCTGCGACTCCAATTCGGTGAAGATGCTCCTGTAGATAGTTGTGTCCAGTAGTAAGTCTGAAGTGTTTAACAAAAAGTGAGGTGAAAATTATTTGTTTTCAAAAACTATTGGTTTTAATAACGCATATCTCGAAAACCGTTGGAATTTCTCCGAATATATATAGATTTAATTTTATAGGAAATTTAATTAGCTTTAATTTTGATCTGTAACATATTTTTCTAGAGTCCACCGTTTTCGAGACATAATCGAAAAACCTAAAAATTGGACTTTCTCCACTCCCCCGACCGTTAGCTCACCTCCCAGGGACCGTGACTTTTAGTATATTTACCTTCTAACTACTCCTAACGAAGCTATGAAGTCAAAAATAATCGCATATTCCATGCACTCTCCACCCCTCATTGACTGAACTATGAGCTATGTAAAGGACCTGATGATAAAATAATAAAATTGGGAAAACTAAGCTTGGTAGGACACGTGGGCCGGATGGCAAGATCTAAGATCGCGAGAGCCCGGCTGAGTGTCAGGAATTGGAAAGCGGCAGGTATGGAATAGCGAAAGCTGATTGAGGAGGTTAGGAACCACTAGGGTTATAACATATCATAATATCTGAGCCAATTAGATAAATAGATAGCTGTATAGAACGTATTTTCTTCCTAATTCAAATAGTACATGGAAAGAATATACGCTATATTTCAACTATAATAATAACAACAAATATGGCGCAACGGTCAATGTAGACCTTATCTTTCATGATCTTCGTCCATTTATTTCGGTCACTCTCCGCCCTTTCTTTTCATGCAAAGGGTCTTCAAGATTGCCTCAACCTCTTCTCTTCAGCGCAATCTGGGTCTGTCTCTATCTTTCTTTACACAGAGGGTTGACTCCCCATAGCTTACATCACATATCCATTTAATTCATTGTCCCTTGACAGTATTTTACTATATCTGGGGCTTTGTACAGATCACTTTACACCTGGCTGCTTCTAATCTTTCAAACATTTCCGTCTTTAGTAGGGCCATATATCTTTATTATAATTTTACTTTGCCATCAATCTAGAATCTATTTTATTCTTCGAAGTAGCTATAATATAAATGTTAATAAATAATTTTAAACCGTTTAAAATCTAAAAGTATTTATAATTTATTTTGACATGGAGATGTCTTTCAGCTAGGGGTCTATAGTTGTTTGGTGTAATATTTTTTGCACCCTAGTGTTTTCAAGCTGTCAGTGTTGCTCTGATCGAAAATTTGACTACAGTTTCTTGATCAGAAATTTAATGGAAAATATTTTTTGTTACATAACGTTTGTCGTTAGGAGCTACATTGTTTTGAATGAAAAAAAATCACATTTGAACCTCTATTTTCTCTTAACTTTGTTTATTTCGAATAATCATTGATTGTTAATTTAATTTAATTATTCGTTTAAGTAATTTGATTCTATTAATTCTAAAATATATATTGGGAAAAGCAGTAGATTAGAGATAGACATATCCATGATCTATTGTTTTTCCTAGTCAGGGGAAATTAAGATTTGGCATGAATATGTTTTCTTATTAGGGTTTCAAACAGTGCAGTTGCTTTCCTTTACTCATGTTTTCAATGGTATCCCTCCGTATTCTTCTGCCCAAGACAAATTACTCTCTTAGGGCACATCCCATAATGTATTTTTCTATTTGCTTCTTCTATGTCTTTATTGACCCCCGTAAGCCTTCCATCGGAGATTCTTTTTAAATGTCCGTACCAACTTAGGAATTTTTTCTCGATCACTTTTTTTTTTGCACATCCAATTTTTTTTTTTCTATCTTTTTCATATTTTACTTTTTCCCTCCCTGAGTTTCCAGTCATTATAATATTAAATTATAAATTTACGGGTAAAATAAATTTTTAAAAATACATTTAATATTAATTCAACTAGTATCATAAAAAATAATAACATTGATGGTTCAACCTCAAATGAGGCCAAAAGAACTTTTGTGACGATTTTAAGAACTTGGTTCCTTTACAGTGCTGGTTATTAAGAATAAGAAGACTTTAATTGCTTCTCGCACTTGAGAGGAACAGTCTTAAGTGTGTGGGAAGAAAAGAAAAAAATAATCTCTTGTGGCGTTTTTGAACGCCTTTTTTAAGCGAACGAACATATAGAATCGGCATTCCAGAGATTGCCTAGTTGTCCTCCAACATTTTCAAGGCTTTAGTAATTATAAAAAAATAAAAACAGGAATTTACACTCTCTGTGAATATGAATTCCCCCAGCTCATGAGAGAGAACTCCGAACGAAATTATCATGAAATGGTGCAAATCAAACTAAAAACAGTACAAAAACAATGATTATTCATAAAATATATTAGTAAACGGCAAATAGCATTTATTATCCACGTCATAATATATATAAAATTATAGTATCATCCAGTGGAAATTCCTCTTGACCTGAAATATTTTAGTGATGAAGAATAGAGAGGAAGGAGAAAAAAAAAATATAACAATGAATGAAAAATTAAATTAAATAAAGAAATTATAAGATAAAAATAATTATCTCTCCTCCAGGCCTTCTTCGAAGGTTGTGGGCAATGTGTGTTGTAAACATGTCCTGTATTAGTGAGGTAGTTTGTCCTGCCATTTTTGTTTTGGAAGAGTATGAAGAAATTCTTTTATTAACGAACGGAATGTTGAAATGATCTTCGTGTAGTATATTGTTTCTGATATAGGGAATGGCATTTCGAGTCATACACAAAACCTTCTTCTGATTTTTACGATTTTGAAGGCATTGAGAGTCTATAAAAAGCTATTTACAACTAAGAAAACGGAATAGAACTTGTTGATAAGCATAACTTTATGAATTGTGAAATCAGTAAACACTAATTAAGAGTATGAAGAAAGATGACACTAGTTCTATCGACCTAATAACTAAATAGTACAAAGTTATTTCAGACAAAAAAAGTTTTTTTAGTTAAGGTTTAGGTTACCTTGTCAACGAATCCAATCTTAATGATTGTAATTTAGACATGTGACTGTTGGAGAAAGGTCTGGAAAAAAATAGTACGATTCCTGGCATCCAGTCAATTAAAGGGCATACGAATAATCCATGAATAATTTTTTTTGGGGGGGAGAATAAAATATTTTGATAGTGGAATTGGATAACATATATAGGTGTACTAATAATATTTCATATGTTAAAATTAGAATAACATTATAGTATTAGAATTTAATTCGAATTAAATAAAGCATCTATTTTCAGTCAATTCTTAAATATGAGATTAACAGACATCCACATTTGTATAGCGAAAGAAGATTTTTTGTTTCACATTAAGCTGGATACCCTGAGAAAAATACAAGAAAAAGTTGGTCAGATTTGAACACAGAAGTTCAACAACCTATGCCGCAGTTGAATTTGAAATGTTTATTTTCATTTTTTACCGAAGTTACATTCCTTCGTTAAATGTTTAATATGTATTATTTTTATTATTTACCAGCTGAGCCCTTATACGCGTTGTTGTGCCTCAGTCTGAATAAATGCAAAAAAGAAAAAGTTCACGTTTTAAATGTGTTGAATTTCACAATTCTTATGTATCACATATTTTTGCTCTCCCATTAATTGGGGAAATAAAGATTTCGTCTAGTTGTTACTGATGCGAAAAGCGTAAATAACACTGTTGGAGAAGTACAGAGAATCAGTATGATTGCATACAATGCACGAATTTGATTTGAGCGGATAACTTCAAGAAGCCATCTCATTTTGATTTATTGGAACTGAGGATGAATGTTTGAAATTTTTCTTTTTCCACATCTGTCAAAAAAAGGAAATTGACAATCAGCGGATGTGCTGAAATCATAATACTGTTTAACATTCGAAACTTACCATTGAATAAAAACAAAAGATTCCTATAGAGTTGGCAAATGATTCATTATTGATAATTGAATTTGATTTGGATAAGATCTATACACGTCATTTGTATATCTATTCTAGCGTTGGTCGTTGTTAAATAAATCCAAAGTTTGATAAGCATTGCAAAAATAATAAAATATAACTCTATTTAGGAGGCGCGGTAGCTCAGTGGGTAAGGCGCTTGACTACCATGTTCCCGGGCCCGAGTTCGAGTCCGACTGAAGGCAGAATATTTATATTCTGTTATTTCGGTCGTGGATCGAATTCGAGGTCGGGAGACCCTCCTGGGGCCCACCCAGCTCCTTAAAAAGTGGGTACCCTTAATTGGGGAAAAACCTGGCAGTTGAGCGTGAATTCTGGCCAAATCACCTCCTTTCACAACCGTTGGCTCAGAAACAGTACAGCCTACTTAAGTACTGAACCCGAGACCCTTCATGGGTTGTAAGTGCTACAGGTTTTTTTTTTTTTTTTTAACTCTATTTACAATTCTCAGTCAAAAATTGTTAGCTAACCGCCGATTTAATACAAGTTTTAAATTCAGGATATAATGACAGTATATCTACCATCTCAGCAATCTTAGTTTTTGATAGTTCGCATTTTGAGTGCTGCATTAGGGAATGCTCTATTTATTTCTTTGAATTGTACTTTAACTGTAAATAAAAGGATTGGTGCATATTTTTACAACCAAGAAATATTTGTTATTTATTTGGGCTTACCGTCCTCATCTAAACCAGCTAGGGCAGAAAGATCTAGATTCATTTTGAGGGTCCGCCACGAAATAAATTTTAATCCAACCGTTAAAGCCCAGGTTAAGGTTCAAGCCCAGAACCTTCTGTACCTAGCGAGCATGGACCCTTGTCTCAACTCGCTAGGTCATCCAATTCTCCGAGAAATATTTTGTTGAAGAAAAAATAAGAGAAAGTAATCATTATCATGAAATTGGTTAGAATTAATTGTCTTTTTGATGAAGTATTAATGTTTAGTTATACCTAGAATCAAGAACTAACCAGCATTGTTTTGTGGAAGGCAGCTTTGTATTAGCCATAATACACCTAGTCTCAACTCGGTGATTCAAGTAAACCCCTGTCCTACCGCTAGAATGCGCGCCCGTCAATCACTGCTGTGCCAATAACTCTTCGGGATCCAATAACGCTTAGAATCACTGCAGTTCTTACAATAACGCCAGTTATTAGAATCACTGCAGTTATTACAATCACTCCAGTTCTACAACAGTTCTCAACTGTTATTAGAATAACCTATTGCCAGCCATCGTTCTGTTTTTGATCACCGACCTGGCGCTAGTGGTTCTAACCTATTACAAACTTACTTTTAGACATTTTGACTGGTAATTCATTAATTTATCTAGGTCATCCAAATTCTCCGAGAAATATTTTGTTGAAGAAAAAATAAGAGAGAAAGTAATCATTATCATGAAATTGGTTAGAATTAATTGTCTTTTTGATGAAGTATTAATGTTTAGTTATACCTAGAATCAAGAACTAACCAGCATTGTTTTGTGGAAGGCAGCTTTGTATTAGCCATAATACACCAGTAGAATGGTGTAATTATTTAGGGGAAGTGTATGCCACTAAGATATTAAAAAATTCAAAGCTAATTGGAGGTACAGTTGAGATAGACCAATCTATTTTTCAAAATGAAAGTTTAATATTGGAAGAGTTATTCATCAGCAATGGGTTTTCGGAAGAATATGCCTTGAAAACAAAGACTGCTTTCTATGTGCTATAAAAAATAAATCTGTAGATTGTTTGTTATCTAAAAACAATCCACATTAGATCTGGAACACATTCTTTCAGACCAGTGGTCAACCTATAAGGCATCAGTAATTATTCACATATAACCTTAATTTCTATTCACAGCCAAATTTTTGATCCTTAAAACGAGCACCCACACCAACATCAATACAGTTGAAGAGTGTAAAATCTTAAATTTGGTACCATCTAAAATGATACGGCAGATATTTATGAGAAAAAGTTTACTGATGCTGATTTATGACAAAATATACTTAAAGACATCCATGAATATTGAACTCACTGAAAAATTATATATTTTTTTTATTACAAAAAGTTAATAATCTCCCATATGTGATACTTTTATAAATTTAACTAAGTTGGTGAGCAGTAAAAAAAAAAAAAGATTATGAAGATAAAATTTCGTCATACTTTTTCTATCAACTGGAAGTGCTATACGAATCAAAATGGATAAAATCCATAAATAATTATAGGCATAACAAAAGATAACAAAAATGTTAAAAAAACAATTTATTTACAAAAATATGACTAAACTAATATATAAAATGAATTACAATAGAAAATAACATTAAATCTGACAAATTCTAAAAATAAAAAAATATTAGTTAAGAAAAAGCTTAACCTAAAAAATTTAAAGAATGTCAAGGCTCATAGGACGGTTATGAATTAATGATCAGATCATGTTTTAAGTAATACTAATATTAAAATATATAATATAAAAATACAATCTAAATAACATTCTAATAAATATAATCAAGATCTTTACAAATCACTTATTTCTGGACGGTATATTTTTCTAAAATAACTGAGCACCTAATGCTTTTCTAAGTAAATTATAACATACAAATATTTGTTTGAAATAAAATACATTAAATATGTTTTTACAATATTTAAAATGTTAAGCTTAAAGTTGCAGTAATGTACTAGTTTCTTTAAATTAAATAAATTGGATTGAAGTTCATAAATAAGAATCGATAACCCTTAATTTTATTAAGGACTAGCTTGAATACATCAGCATTAAGAATGTGGCATTTAGAGGGGGGGGGATATATTGGCTCCTGAACACAGTTCTGTTCTGAAGAAACATACTCTAATCTAACATTCAACAGTATTTTGTATTTTTTTATTTATGTGAAGTTACAACAATTCTTTTAATTTATTTTAAATTTTAATCAGATTAAATAATTAATTAAATATTGTTTAGTAAAATTTCTCTTATTAAAAAAAAAAAAAAAATATTTGATATAAAAATAAACAATGAATTCCCTTTGGTAATCATTAAAAATTATTTGTTAAGATGGCCTTAAAAATCATTAGTGTAATAATACATAAATACTTTATACATTTAAATCATATCTTTAGGTGTAAACTTTCATAAATATCTTTTAAAAACCTAAGAAATCTATTAAGACAAATCTCATTAAAGAAAAAATAAAATAAAATTGTACCATGGCTGTATACAATAATAACGATCAGATTGTTGATCAAGGCTCTCGTCTAATAAAGAGATAAAATTAACATTTTTATAATGCAATTACAAATTTCACAATAGGACATATAATTTTCTTATTAATAATTTTTAAAATTTTAATAATTAATAAAGGAAGAAAAATTAATAAAAACAAAACTAAGATCATTGGCTGCAACAGTGGTCCAGAACTCCGACTGAAAATACCATTATCTTTGTCATATTTTAGTGCGCATACTATTTATCGATATCAGTAACTAGGTATCAGATCGACAGATTCAATATCAAAATTATAACATCTAAATAGAAATTCAACAATTGGAAGATCATCATTATTCTAATAAATAAGAAACTTAGTATATCAAAATTTACGTCTGTAAGTAGAATGGTATATTTTAAAGAGTTTCATAAGATCACAACCAATTTTAGAAAAGCTCAATTGCCCCTCTTTAAAAATACAGACCAAAAATTATTATACAGAAAAAAAAATTATTCATTAATTTATAATTCCTTGTATTTTCTAGTAATAATGGTGAAATAAAAAATAAATAAATAAATAGAACATAAAAATTTAGATGGACTAAACAAAACTTTATAATTTTTTTTTTTCATAACTACAGCTGTGAATTCATGACTGAAGAATAACTTCATTGATTTATAAGAAGTTTAGTAATACTTAATTTTGTGCTAATGTTCTCCAAATGTCAATTTACACATATTCGTGAGGGGACTACTTCAGTGAAAAAAAAATACCAATATGACCTAATACAAAGAAAACAAAATGGGTTTTTGACATTCTCAGAACCATTTAGATGCCCATTAAAAAAAAAAAAAGAGAGAGAGAGAAGATAATGCATACTAAATACACTTTCTGACTCTTATAACACAGCTAAGAAAGAATAATTGAATATGAGCTTTTGATTGTAATTTAATACAATATTCATGGCATTAAGAAAATAAAGTGGTATTGCTGTTATAATTTCAAATCTAAAATGATATCAAAGCTCACAATAGGGATAACGAAGAAACTAAAAGTGTGTCAATGAAAAATTTATCACAGATGTCATCCATTCACAGATAAATGTGTCAACCTTGACTCATAGTACCATATAAGAAGGTTATTAAAAGTGTAAAATTAAAAAAAAAAAAAAAAAAAAATGATAATACGGAGGAATCGGCAATGAAAACCCTAAAAATAAAAGTAATTTACATATCTTGGACAAACTTATTCATCAATAACAGAATTTTTTTTCTAAGTCTTTATAGTTTGGAATGCATAATGTTTTAGTAAATCTCTTTCGTAATATAATCATCACTCAAAGATAACAATCATCATAACTAAGGCACTATAGGAATACTATCTGTAATCATTTACTTATTGGAATGTTTTAAACAATGGTAAAATAAATAATACCTGAAGTTTATCAAAATACTTGGCATTGCATCATTTTCATTATTTTAATGAATCAGGTGAGAATAAAAAACCAAATATTTCAGCGATAATTGAACTAAATGAAACACCATAAACATATCCAGCTTAAATATGAATAACTTTCTTTGTACAATGAAATTAGTCTTTATGTTTTAAATTTTACTAATTATTATATAAAATGAATTGTACTTAATAGCTTTATAAATAACATTAAAAAGTCTAATGTGAAATAAATAATATGATAAAATTCAGATTACTAAAAAAGAAATAGGCACAATGGTATTTTTACCATTTTTGACATGGCTACATTATCAGAAAATACTATCTTAGATAGATCTTATAAAAAGCTAAAAATTAGATAGAACTATGTCTTCCTAATGACTTTTCTGCTTTCTCCCTTTTAATTTTATGTCGTCTAGCTTCAATTAAATATAGTGTTCCCGAGGCATATGAACCTATAACTCCTATTACAGCTAGAGCATAGGACCATCCGATATTGTTGTGTTCCCAGTTGGGCATCCAATCACGACCATCGCCGTACAGTCCGAATATATAAACAGCAATAGTACCACTAAAAGCTGAAAATAAATATTTAATCTTAGAATGTGGCTATAATACATAACCAGATTTAACATACTGGAAAATAATTAATAATTAATAATTAATACTTTATGTTTAATAGAAATTTATTTTAAAATGAGTACCTGCTATATTTAGGGTGCCACCTAAAAACACTAATAAATGAATGAACCTGTAGTTTTCCCTGCTGCATATCATATAAAGAAATACACAGCCAAGTCCAATTAGATGGAGTGTAAAACAAAGTGTAAAAAAGAACTGAACAGTAACAAACCAACCTGAAAAAATAATTAAATAAAACAATTTTTCCAATTATTTTCTACTTGGTACAGAAACAAGGCTAAAATTAGTCAAAATTATAAGCATTTGCATTTGCTTATCAAATAATCATAAAATTTATAAAACTAAAATTCAATAAATAATGGAAATTACATAAAAATAGGCTTAAGCCTTGAACTAAAAGATGCTGATTCCATTCCTAAAAATATAAATAGCTATATATATATTTTTGTTTTAGATTAAGAAAAAATAAATGAAGAGAACAAAGGCTTCCATATTGCCTATTAAAAATAGGAACTATCAATTAAACACTATTGAATAGATATTAAACAATAAACAATATATTATCTAACATTTGAAATAAACGAATAATTAAATCAATTAAAATAGGTATTTTAAATATAAATAAAAATAGTATGTTGTTTTCTATTGAATAATTATATTCCAAATATCAATGTTCATCTTCTTCTTTTTTTTTACTCCTCCGACTTTATTAATAAAGAAATACAAATAAATAATCATAAAGGAAAGAATCTTGATAAATTTTTAAGTAATATACTATCATATAACGTAGGGTTTTAATAGTTCAAAATGAACAGGAATGTGAACCACCCGAAATTATCAAAATTAATGTGGAAAAATGAAAAAAATTTGAAAAATAATTAGTTATTTAACTGGAATATTAAAAATTAAAAAAAATAAAAATAAAAAAAAAATAAATTATTAAATCTCTTTTTTTTTTAGTGTTAGAACAGGTTAGCATTTATTGTTTTTTAAACTTTACTAATATTTACAATATTGACTTAATAATTTAACAACTTACCAGGTAAAAGAAAATCAAAAATAATGTAAAACTCCTCTTCAAATATCCACCAGCAGCTAGTAAATGTGGTATCGTACCAGAAATGGGGCTCTTTGAACTCAACAAAGCATACTTCCCACAAACCTGTCAACATAACATTCACCTCAATGAAACTATAAAATACAATGGTAAAAACAAGTCATAAATAAATTATATTTCACAGAATATTGTTTTATACATTAATAAATAACAAAATGTAAGATCACACCTTCCTCATCTTGACCCCCGAACTGGCCATCCAAGGGAAGATCGCAGAAGAAGAAGATGAAGATCACATTTATGTATTGGGAAAGAACAATTAGAATCCATTTTAGCCACCTTGACAATGCAGTGAGAACAGATATCTTGTCAATAAAAATATTTCTATATAATACCATTTGGGCCAGAAAGAGAATAGTTCCAATGTCCAAGTAGAAAAAATATGGGGTATCAGGCGAAGATGAGGATTGATCAACCTGTGTATCTAACATCCTGATATTATAAAAGAATATGACAATTATCACTCTTTCCTGCAGCCCTTAAATTATTTTCATTGAGTATTATACAGTTTCATAGGATACTATATTAAAAAATTAAACATATCTGAGCAAACTGGCTGAAATCAATCACTGAAGATGAAGTACTTTGAGGAGGTATATCGAGTATAATAATTAATATATTTAATTTATCTTTGAAATTCTTTAACAAACAAATTAAAACCATAAAATAATCTCATCTCATAAATAATAGATAAAAACCTTGAGGAATGATATCCATTTGGAGCCTAGGCCCTGTTACCTATCAAAATATATTAACACACATCAATTCTAGTTGTGACCTGAAATAAATATTTTTCTATCTTTCAAAATTAGATTACATGTAACTTTACAGCTTAAATTCCGCTACATCTAATTTGTATGTAATATATGTAATGGATTAATAACAGCTGTAGACATTGGCTCACTCAAGAGATAATCGAACCACACAACAAGTCCTTTTCTCAGTAGATATCAGGGCCTCGTGCCAATGTAACTGCTTCTTTTATTAGCCTTCATCAGCATAAAAGAAAGATGAGTACAAATAATAATTTAAGCAGTCTGAAAGTATCAATAGCCTTTTCTTTTTTTTTTTCGGTAATATAACTGAGTAACAAACATGCTTACTACTGCTTTGCACAGATCACTGATGTCAATTGTTTTAATTACTTTCACCCAAGAAATAAACAAATCCCAAATGAGCTCTCTTCAGAGGACATGGATCCAAGCCAGCGAATTCACAACTTAAACAGCGTAAGTGAATGATATAACTCAAGATATGGTATTTTATTCGGGAGAGGCTGAATCACTAGTAATATACTGAGACTTAATGAACATTGCTACATTAATGCAATGATTTTGGTGTAAACATAAAGCATTTGCATTACTTCACAAAATTCATAATAAACCTCATCCAAGCAAACCTAAACATACTTTAATTGTAATAAATAAATAATACAAATGAATTGATAAGGTTGAGGATGGAACCAATTTGGACTTCAAAATCAGGAAGGTCCAATAATACTAGAGATAACACCATTAAAATATGTGCTTAAAATTATTACATCAATAATATCGTTATTCAAGTAAATATTCATCTTCTAAAATATAATAAAAAACAATGAATTTTAGAACAATAAGCATACAATTTGGTATGTGTGTTAAGAACAATAGCTATAAAATGAATATTAAAAATAACAGTATATGTTTTGCTTTCACTTTCAACCAAGAAAGATGTAGATTTTTAAGACAATACATAATTGAAATGTTGACGAACAACCCAATTACACTTATAATTGTGGTTGTATACTCATAATAATTAAATGGTATTTTAACTTTCTAATACAAATACAAACAAGAATGTTACCAAAACACACCATTAAAGTACTTTGATATATTAAACCACTGAACTGAAGAAATGTCTCACTATAAATGTTTTTTCCTTTATATTAATATATACAGAAAAATCAGTTTAAAATTTCACTCACCAATTCTTTTAAATTTAGGGTGTTTAAGTTTATTATCAGTTTCTAGCCAGTATGGAGTTGAAAAAGCAACTATAATCAGTAAAAAAGAAAGGACTGCTATTCCAGTTGAAATTAATCCTGTGCGAGACTTAGCCATTCTTAAATTTCAAATCTCAAAAAGGGCAAAACATTTGAAAATTAACAGAAAATTGAACACGCCCTAACATATCAACAAAACATTTAACTAACTATCGATACGCATAAACAACAAAGAGGTAGAGATGTTAAACAGAATATCTAAACACCAAAAAACTAGACTGCGCTAGTATTTCGTTCTTTTCAGTAATAATTTATCATTTTAAGACACTAGTAACCTTAGTTCCCACTTAGTCCAGTAAAAATTTATTTTGAACTAGAAAGTTTATAGGTAATTGTTTTTTTATGTCTTACTTTATATTTTTGGGGGTGCTGAACACGAATCTGAAGTTTTCCAACAAAATTTCCATCGGCAAATATGAGAAAAAATAGAAAAAAGTAAGAAAGTTTTAATTTTTTTCATTATTTTGCTTCTAACTTGCAAAGTAATCATTTTAAGCAAAGTACTTTTCTATATTAAAATAAAGAGGAGATAATGACCTACAATTTATGTCCGTAAGTTTTTTTTGTCAGACGTAAGGTATTCACAAGAAATTTGGTCAACTGGGGGCCAGTCCCACTTCTCCGCAAAAATATGTTTGTCGTACTTTTTTGTCAATAACTCCGAATCTATTTGTCCGATTAAAACATACTTTTTTTTCATCTTAAAGATGGTTAAATTTACTATTAGATTATTATATGAAGATCTAATAATGTCCTTTAAAAGCACGCTAAAAAGCCCGTATTGTTGTAAAATCCTCGTTTTTTTGCACATTAGTCACTATAACTCCGAAACTATATGTCCGACTCAAAATTGCTTTTTTTTTATCTAAAAGGTGGTCAAATTTGCTATTGGACTGTATATATGAAACTTTATTAGGGTTTCTTGAATACACAGGGCAGGACGCTAAAGATCCCGTACTTTTATGAAATCCGCGTTTTTTTGGTTCATTTTTCGCCTTAACTCTGAAACTACTTATTCGATTCAAAATTCTTTTTTATATCTAAAAGCTGGCTAAAATTTCTTTTATATAATATATATGTAATTTATATTAAATCCCGTGAAACACCCAAACTAGCATGCTAAACATGTATATTTTGGCGAAATATGACAATTATGACATGTTCAGTGGGCTGGTGTGGGTGTTTTACAGTATTTAAAAAAAAACTTCATATACACGATCTAGTATTAAATTTAACCAGCTTTGAGATGAAAAAATGAAATTTGGAATTGAACAAATAGTTTCGGAGTTATAGCGTAAAAATGTGCCAAAAAAACGTGGATTTCATAAAAGTACGGGATCTTTAGCGTTCTGGACTGTGTATTTCAAGGGACCCGATTGAAACATTATATATAGATTCCAATAGTAAATTTGACTACTTTTTAGATATAAAAAAGAATTTTGAATCGAATAAGTAGTTTCGGAGTTAATGCGAAAAATGAACCAAAAAAACGTGGATTTCATAAAAGTACGGGATCTTTAGCGTCCTGCCATGTGTATTCAAGAAACCCTAATAAAGCTTTATATATACAGTCCAATAGCAAATTTGACCACCTTTTAGATAAAAAAAAAGCAATTTTGAGTCGGACATGTAGTTTCGGAGTTACAGTGACTAATGTGCAAAAAAACGAGGATTTTACAACAATACGGGCTTTATTAGATAGGACATTATTAGATCTTCATATAATAATCTAATAGTAAATTTAACCATTTTTAAGATGAAAAAAAAGTAAGTTTTAATCGGACAAATAGATTCGGAGTTATTGACAAAAAAGTACGACAAACATATTTTTGCGAAGAAGTGGGACTGGCCCCCCAGTTGGCCAAATTCCTTTTTGGAAACCTTACGTCTGACAAAAAAAACATAAGGACATAAATTCTAGGTCATTTTCTCCTCTTTATTTTAATATAGAAAGGTATTTTGCTTAAAATGATTACTTTGCAAGTTAGAAGCAAAATAATGAAAAAAATTAAAACTTTCTTACTTTTTTTTATTTTTTCTTATATTTGCTGATGGAAATTTTGTTGGAAAACTACAGATTCATGTTCAGCACCCCCAAAGATATAAAGTAAGCCATAAAAAAAAATTACTCATAAACTTTCCACTTCAAGCCTTATTTTAAAACTTGACTGGACTAACTGATTAATTGTAATAACAAGCTACTTATCGTTCATAATTAAAAAAAAAAATTGTATATTTAAAGGCTTTATATGTATTTTCCTAATATATTATAGTCTAGTTATTAAAATTAATTAATCGTAAAGAATAAAAAGAGATCTGTAACTATAGTCGTAGGATTGCTTAAAGTTTGATTTTGGACAAATTTCTCCTATAATAATAAAGTAAAATGAAATACGTATAATATTCGTCCTTTGACAACGAAAATAGGACTATGTTCGTACTAGAAAACATGGTTTTAACGTTAGTGTTATGATACCTTTTTTCAACCGGAAATATTTGATAAGTATAAATATATTTTATTTTCCAAGTTTTGAATAATGAGTGGAATTTTTATCGAATTTCTCTTATAACAGCCGAAATATAATGTTGGTTGTTATATACTTTTAGTCTTTTGTCATAAATTGTCTGGTATTTTTATTTTACAAGAGAGTTTATTGTAGACTATGTTGGGGAAAGGAGGAGAAATGCATCGTTATTTTTCATTTAAGAAAGATGATCGCAGTGCAGAAGAATTAAATCAGTCTTGTTTTCCTAAACTACATTTTCATTTAAACCAAATTTCAAAGTCTTGAACTGACGAGTCACTTTTTTTAAATTCATCAATAGACTTTTTAATTTTTTCAGGCCACTAACAGTAATTTTTTTTTCATCTTCTTCTATGGCACTACAGCCCTGAGGCTTTGTCTGGTGACTCAGTCAATTCTGTTCTCTAGATATTCATTTTTAACAGGGTTTTAGCGTCCTAAGAGACAGTCTTCCAATTTGAGTCTGGGTCATACTCTTTTTCTAGTTTGGTTGAGATTTATGGCCAGGAAACGTTTTGAGATGTCTTAACCTTTCATTCGGAGATGTCTTCCTAGCGGACTTAGATTGATTCTTAATTGGATGTATGATGAATGGCTTTGACAACTGAAAAATTCATTTTTCTTTAAATTTCCTTCATAATTTTAAATACAATTTTAGGACAATACAATAATTCTATTTATTTATACAATAATTACTATAGCATGCAATTATCAGTTATAAATGAATCATGATTATTAAATATATTAAATTTTATATTCGTATTTAAGTTACATTTATTTTTAATAAAAAGGATTCAACCCTCATTCACATATTTTGTATTCATAAAGAATTTTAAATATTCTTTCAATATCATTATTGTCAACAAAATTTGATGATTCACATGTCGCTAGTCAGGAGACATTGTTTATGTTAGTTAGGTTTGAAATAGGTAATTGTATAGTATAGTAATGAATGGTAGTAATTCATGGCCGTTATGGCATCCTTCAATTTTCATTTTGCAAATTTTTTTTCATATTTGGGACATAAATGCATGCATACCTACTTATGAGGAAAAATAATCAGTTTTACTTATTTTTCAAAGTTTACGTTTCTTTGTTCTTGAAAATAAAGAACACTGTAACCTCTCGATAATTGACGTTTTGCGTTTCAAGTTTGTTTAATTTTTTAAGTTATTCTGAAAATTTAAAATTTTTATTTTTCAGCAAATCAAATAATTATTCAATCATTTTTTTTTTGTTTTAACTTTTATTTTTTCGTTTTCATGAACAGAACAGTATTACATGTAATATTACTTTACATTATAATGGAAATCAAATAATATTTTATTGCATGCAATGAATGCAAGTAATTATTTCCAAGTATTAATTTGCATTTTAGATGGTATATTTGAGTTGTTTTTAATTCTTGCTAAACCAGTGTTATAAACACTTGGGAATCCCAATCTGCTTTTTCCTTGCTTTTTCTTGGAACGAAACATTCTTTGTTATTGTTATCTTATTTCCTCTAAGCTCTTTGGATGGAACTGATAACGCTTATATAAAATAGAAAGTTGAACTGTAATCCTTGCGATTTGCCAATTGGCAGGCTCAAATGAATTTTTTGCAGTTCAAATATTTTTTTAATATTTTAGGTAAATTCAGAAACTTTTCTATGGCATCCTACTCTCCAGTTAGTCATGTTATATTTGACTTAGATGGAACAATTTTAGGTAAATAATTGTTTATGTTTTTTCTAAATTCTTATTATTTTATGTACACATGTGCTACATAATTTTGTATTTACATTTACTAAGTATATTGGTGTATCCAAGATGTAGTTAGTTGTTTTTATTTTGATTAATCGTTGTATTTTAGATACTGAAACTATATATACTGAGACTTATAGGCAAGTTATTGAAAGTTTTGGAAAAACTTATGATAATGATCTTCGACTAGCAGTTACTGGAACTAAAGAAAATGATACTGTTCGGATATTGGTTGAATCTCTAAATCTACCACTTACACCATCTGAGTTTTCTCAAAGAGTCCAAGTTTTACAAAAGAAAGCTCTGGAAAAACCTGCTTTTAAACCAGGTATGCAGGTGACTCTTATTAATGGATATAAATGGTTTTAAGATTTTTATGGTGTTATGTATAATTTTTTTTCTATTTATCATTTTAGGAGCTGAGAAATTAATTAACCATTTACATAGCCACAACATTCCTTTGGCTATTGCTACAAGTAGTGGTGAAGAAAAGTGTAAAATCAAAACTGCCAGTTATCCACATATATTTAAACTTTTTAACCATATTGTGATGGGCAGCTCAGATCCAGAAGTAGTCAATGGAAAACCAGCTCCTGATATATTTTTAATTACTGCCAAAAGGTTTCCAACTCCAGCATCCCCTGAAAAGGTTTGTAAGATTTTGTTAAATGCCATTAATATGTTATGTTACAAAAGAAATAGAAAACTCAGTTATAATCTTGGCACTTTACCAACCTATTGGAAAGAAGTTTGAAATAGAACTCGTTCTTTATTTTCAAAAGTAATTTTTTTTTTTCAGTGATGTCATGGCAATTTTTATATACCTTTTGTCTTTGCATTTTTCTTTATTTAATTGATAATGGTTGGTGTGATTGTAAATTTTAGAAATTTTAATTAGCATTTTTTTTTAAAAATTACAATAATCTATTTTGTCCTAAAAAATATTTTTCCTTTATTATATTACATAATATATATAACCTAAGGAGATTTTAGTTTATTAGATGTATTAAATAGCAATCTTATCTCCCTAATAGTATATCTTATTTCCTTTAATATTACTTGATTTGGATTTTTCAAAAGTAGAATAGGTTGAAAAACCTTGAAATCGTGAAATAACTACTACTGTAAGTTGTAATTAAGGATCATGCTTTCAAAACATGTTCGAATGGTCTAGCCTTGAAACTTTCAAATGTTTTTGTTTTAATCACTCTAAATTAACTTCTCCTCTGAATACTATATAATTGTTGTATTTACTTAAACAGTATTGCTCCATAGCAGAAGGTTGCACTAATCCAAATGTTTATTATCGTATTCTGTTTCTGATGTTATGCAGTTAATGCGATAAAATTTCACTTCATTGCATAAGTTAAATCTTGTGTTTTAAGTGATATTATAAGTCAAACTTGGTGAATATTATGATACTTCTTGTATTTCATCTTCTAATTATGATAAATAATATGAACATGAAAATATCCCCTACAGCTTTGTAAATCCTTTTATTATTTTTTGGCGGATTTAATTACTTTATACTTAATAATGCATTTTGATATTCCTTTATTACTTCATTTTATTTTCAGTGTTTAGTATTTGAGGATGCTACAAACGGAGTTGCTGGTGCTAAAGCTGCTGGTATGCAAGTTGTTATGATACCAGAAGATTATGTTCCTGCTGAAAGAACCAAAGACGCAACACTTGTTATAAAATCCTTGGAGGACTTTAAACCTGAAGATTTTGGATTACCGCCATATCCAAAATAGTACTAAAGTAATTATCTTTTAAATTTTTTTATTTAAATATAGAGTAAATTTTTATCCTTTGGAGTAAAAGATAAGTTTCTCACCAAACGTATAATATTATTATTATTATTGGTATTGTGTTACTTGTGTATTTTAATTCTTAAATGTTTTATTTCAAAATGTTTGAGTTAAAAACTTTATGATATCAAAATCAGCTAGTTGTTCATTTGAATACATATGTGGTTAAAGATTTCGTTTTTCATTAATAATGTTTGTTTTGTTTATTACATTCAGAAAAAAAAAACATTTAGTTAATTAAACATAAAGTTAAAATATTTATTCAGTTTTTATAATTTCTTTATTTTTATTAATTACTTATCTATAATAACAAAAAATATAGAGTTTTTTAGGGATGTTATTTGTATTTTGAATGCTCCTTTAAATTGAAATAAGATTAGCTCGAGACCATTTTTCACAATGTGTCATGCACCTAAAGAAAACAAACGGTAGTCAAGGAAGGCTTTAGTAGCAAAATTTAATTTCAGTAATATGATGTTTTTCTGTAAGAGTGCTCGTTATCCTTACTGCAAAATACCGTTAGAGTTGAATACCTAACAGGTGTTTCTTACAAGAGATCTTAGCTGTATACAATTATGCATCATTGGTAGCCTTCAATATCATGATGGGGAATTCTTACATTATATGATTATCTTTCAAGTATATATTTCATTCTACCATTGTGATAATATAAAATACCAAACAGATCAGTAATTTTAAAATTGATTTAGTAACCTATATATTTTATTTTTGTGTTTCCATTTTCTATTTGCCTTGAGACTTATTTTACTTCTTATATTGAATATTTTGTATAAATTTTAACAATTTTGATTTTATATTAGCTGCTTGAAATAAATCATATTGTTCACAACACTGTTTTCAACTTTCATGAATAGCTTTGTAAATTAATTAATTTAAATTATTATTATTGCATTTCAATGAATATTAGTTGACACAATATAGGATAAGATTTAAATTATAGTCATCTTGATTCCTCATTTGGGCTTGGTTTTATTTCGATTGATAGTTTTTTGTTACATCAAAACCATAAATTTCTTTAAACTAATATTAGTTTCAGGAAACTTACTTTTTTCTTTATTATTGAATGAATTCCTTTAACCTTAAAAATGGTTTTTAATTTTGATTACACACAGTTGTTTGTCAAAGATCTTTTGTTGCAGTCTTCATGTAGTAATTTTTATCTTAAAGAACCTCCATTGTAATGTTTTTGAATAATTCTATGCATAAAATAATATTTAAACTTATTATTTTTTTTTTTTTTTCAGTGTGAAATTATCTAAGAGGAGGTTTCTTCGTCTATCAGTCCAGATTCCCAAATTTATCAACCTACCAATTTAGTAGGTTTTTTAACATTCGATGATTTTATTTATTTACCTCTATTTTTTTACTAATTGTTATTTTATTGTTGATTTATTTTTCTTGGTGTAATATTTTTAAACAGTCACTTTTAAAATGTAGAATATGTTTTTAGATTATTTTAGAAATAATACTGTGAATTTTTTCCATTTACCACATGCATATCATGAAAATAACAGATTTTATTCAGTATTTTAATAAAAAATAATTTTGTTCATCATTTAGAATGCGAGAAAAGTTTTGAATTTTAATGTTGTCTAGTTTTAATTATTTTATATGTTAGTAAGTAAAGACAGAAACAAAAATATTGTTTGGTTTTTGCTTTCATTTGCTCTATCAATTTCGTACAAATTTTAAATTTACATTTTTAAATGTATTTGTATTTTTTAATTTTATTATATATTTTAAAATTAATTAACAAGACATGTTTTTCCTGTTCCTAATTATTTATGCTATTTATGTATAAACTATTCCTATTTTTAGTTTGTTTGTTTTTTTGTACAAAAGTATGTTTATTGCTGTGATCAATGAAAGTACTTTGCTGTCCAATGTGATAATTTACAAGATTCGTAAAATATTGTTGAATAATTAATTTTTTAATGAATAAAATTATTCTTATAATATATTGGCTCAATTTATTGTTCACTTTATGGCTAACATTAGAATCCAGGAGGCACTTTTTCTCATGTTGGCAGTGGCTATGCTTAGATATGCTGAATATAAACTTCTTCAACATTGGATATTCTAAATTAGAATAAATGTACATAATAAAAACTTTTTATTTTTTCCTTGTCAATAATGGAATGTTATTTGTTTGATTTATTATGAATGCAATTATAGCATTTTACAGTAGCTAGAAATCAGCAGAAAGCAGGATTTGAAAATAATAATTATTTTGAATTAGATAAATTATAACAATTAATCATTAAGAATGAAACTGTAATAATGCAGAAATAGTTATGTAAAGGTTAATGACATAATATGAATTTGAAAAAAATTAGTTAATAATAACAGGGAGATATTTTTTATGAGAAAAATAAGTATGATCACATCTCCTGTATTATAACTTTTCAAAACTGTAAGGTTTGTCTAGATACTTTATTTCTTTGTCCTTTGAGTTTTAGTTAAATTGGAAAAATATCTCATTTATTGACAAATATATATATATATATATATATATATATATATATATATATATATATTTCACAACATTTTAAAGTGATTAAATGATTTTATTGAATATAAAAATTTAAGTAGTGATGCAATGAATAGCATGTAAAAATAATTTTATGTTTCAACTCCTGATGGTAGACAAATTTTTAAGGTATTCTGTATTTGTTTTGTTTTTAATAATTCACTCAAGGAAAAAAAAACTCCCTCAGATGTTCCTACAAAATCATCAGGTGCATATATCTGATACAAACAAAACTAATACTCTCTATACAGATAACAGCTCATTTTCTACAGAAACAGATAGGCTTGATGTTTGCAGTTATGGAAGACCTAAGATGGCCAATGCATCAGACATGGTATCAAAGCTATAATCCATTTGAAACAACTAAATGTCAAACAAAACTATTCTTCATTGAAATAACATCAGTAGAAAAACCAAACCAAACAGATTTTCTTAATTTTCATTTCAATACAATTAAAACAGTTATTCCTTTTAGTTATTATTTATTTTTACATTTTAACCTTGTCACTTTTATTTAAAATTAAATAATATTATCTAGAATCGACTAATTAAAAAAAATAAAAATTATTAGTAATATTAGTAAACTTTTTTTTCCTTGAGTACCTTTTTCATTTAGAAGTAACAGAAGATTACATGCATTTGTTTGTTTAATGTAATTATTTTAAAAAATTGTATTTTTTTATAATACCTCTTAAAGAGACGGAAGTAGTAATTATAGACTTTATTGGAACTAAATTGCACTATGACTTTTGTTTTATTTTATTTATGTATTTTTTTATCATTTATTTGCTAGACATATTATAGGCTTTTGTCATTTGTCATTTTCCAATAAATTCTAGCTCATTATATTTCGCATCTTTATTAAATAAATGCTTTGGTATAAAATTATAATAATAGTTGTTCCTAAAAACTATTGTAATTATAGCTTACAAAATAAATCAGTTTTTAACAAACCATTATCTAAAAATAATTTATTTTTGATCTAATTAAAAAAAATTAAATTATTAGTTTTTATACAAGAGTAGATCTAGAAATTAATATTTTAATGAAGTAAAGATAAATTTTTAGTTTGAAAGTTAACTTGAATTTTCGAGTCAAGAAATCATTTAAACAATATTTTGTTCTATTATAGGTTATTAGAATGAAATTTATTGGCTGCTGTTTGGTTGGTTATTATTGTTTACACGCAAAAAAACCTGCTGGCCATCAACTTTTGTTTATACAAATATGATGAATTATAGGAATAATAATAATTAATAGAATTTACTAATGTTTAAACAAATAAAAAATATATAGTTATTAAAAAAAAGATAATTGATAAGTAAAGAAAAAAAGTCTTACTGTTTTTTTATTAAATTATTCTCTGACTATAAATTTAAAACAGTTTGAGGAGCTGTTTCTGTGTCCAAGAGCCAATGTTACATCTGTTTGAATTCTTTTCTACAATAATTTTCTGGTAAAAAGTAGTGTACATTGTTCAGTCATAAGAGAAACTATCTTTCAAAACTGAATGTTTCCACTTCAAAAAATTGTTTAAAATATAGAAAACAAACCTACTGTTAAATCCAAAACAACTATATTACTTTAATCCTTAATAGATGTCTACTAACAAAAACAAAGAATAGTAGTGTGTGCAGCTCGCAGGCTTAATGAGATAATAAAAATTGACCGAAAGTAGACAACTTCAGTTTTGAAAATAACTCCTCATATGTTCTATTGTGAGAGAGCTGTTGCACTTAAGATATTTTGGGACTGGTTCCCTTCATATTAAATACCCATAGGTCATTTTTGTATGACTGATTTACTCTTAGCCAGGTCGAGGCTACAACTCGTCTTTGAGTGTTACAACTAGATAAAGCTTACAATTTAAGGTACTCCCAGGCTCCCTGATTTTTTTTTTATATGCTTCACTTTGTTGGAGAACTTTTATCTCATATGGTCTTCTTTTTTTATCTGACATACTTGTTTTAATTTTTTCTCGTGAGAATATTTGTGGACTATAATTAAATAATATTTAATAAATTTTTAGAGGCTTACTAATTATTGCTTTGAATTGTTGAGACCTGTCCTGGGTCATATCTTTGTTTTTCGTTAAAAACTAAGCTTTGAGTTAGCATGTGAAGTTAACATAACCTAACCTAGTGTTGTCCTCTAAAATACATGTATTACCTGATCCGGTTAACACCTGTTTCAAGTTGTATATTAATTTTATTTTGAGATTGATTGTCTGTTTGAAACAATTTTCATCTGAAATTAGACTAAACCTCTGACTTAGAATCTGGACCTTAATTATTTATAATAGTTATCAAAAATAGTTTCATAACGCTCTCATTCAAATAATTTTAGTATTTATATTTAGATACTATTATTATCATGTAAATAAATCCACAAATTGTACATTTTTAGTTATGAATTGGGTTCACAGTTAAATAGTTATAGTAGTTAAAAGTAGCAGCCTGATTGGTCACATCATTATGTATTTTTTTTTTTTAAACCTCTATAAATAATTAATTGAAATTTTAGGTTAAAAACATTTATTTAGTGAAAGTTTTTTCCTCTAGTATAAATATATCTATTACGTTTATGACTGGAATGTCATCTATACCCATGCACACTTATTCAGTGGAATGTTATCTGAAAGTTTGATGCAGGAAGTTTTTTTTTTCCATAGAAACCACTTATCTGATGGTTTACTTGCATTAGGAGGAAATTGCTGCAAGAAACTTGAAGCGTATGCTATGGAAAATTACTGAAGTTTTTATTAAGAACAATAATTGAATATGGAATGATGGAACTGTATTTCTCTTTCAATGCATAATTTTTTAGCTTACATAGATTCTTTTACTTGTTGATTTTTTTTTTTTTTTTTTTTTTTTTTTTCATTTCTTATTACCATGTTTTAATATTTTAACTACCTTAAAGATCTAATTAAATTAATCAATGATTCTTCAGTCTTATATCCTAAGTTTTAAATGAATTATTATTCTTGTGTTTATAAATAAAATAAGAAAAAAAAAAAATTGCTCTTCAGACTTCCTTTGTTTGGATATAAATTGATTAGGATCAGCTGTTCATTCTTTATAGTAGTTATAGTATCAACAAAAAAATAATGGGTCATATTATTTATGAATACTTGATAAAGCTTTTTATTTTTAAGTTTTTTAATCTGTTAAATTACCTGAAACATTTTTATTATTTATTATTATTTTTTTATTAAGTATTTATTATTTTTTCGTGGAAAGAGTTAGGCATTAATATAACATAAACAAATTTAATAACTAGTTAATAATTTGTAATTTTGTTGTATTTCATGAATAGATAATTAGATCAGGGAGTCGGTTATGGACTATTAACTTATAATAATAATCCTGTATCTTTAATAATTATTTATTCCATAATTGACCATATAAATCTTCAATGTAGTTTGATAGTTCTTCAGTTTCCACCAGAGAAGTCAGCAAACAATTAATTTTCATGTATACCTCAAACAACTTATAGAAATGTGATCTTTTATAACTAATGTACTATGCAGTGACTTTTTTGTTTAACTAAATTATATTATTATTATTGTAGTATTATGCTATCCTGAAAAAGTGATTGAAATAAATCTGATAATTTTAATATCCCTTTAAAACCACCAGGCAAGGGATTACTTCCTGTTTGGCAGAGTAATTATAAAATTTAATTTAATATGTTTTTTGACTAGTAAAAACAAATTAAAACTATCCTTAGCTATGCCCTCCTTCGGAAGGGACGTAAAATGAGGATCCCGAGCCTGTGTGATGTCAGGTACTCATTAAAGATCCTTATCCTAATTATACCTGAATAGGCAAAATTTAGGACTCCCACCGTAGCATCGTCTGATTAGCCATAGCAGCATAAAGTGACGTTAAACGAAATAAACAAACAAATTAAAACCACTTGATTTTCATTTGAAAAATGTTTTGATTACTTTCTGCTTTCTTTTCCTTCAAGATTCAATAATTTTTTTTTGTAGTAATTCAAAGATACACACTGAGATTTATAAGTGGAGCATTTTAATGCTTTTTATATTCATTAATAAAACTAAAAATCAGATTAGTAACATTTAATTATTCTTTACCTTTTAGGACATTCTATAACCACATTTTTGCTATATATAAGTATTGTAGTGAAATCAATGAGAATAACATAGGCTGTGGAACATGGTCTGTCTTCATTCCCTTGTTTTCATTATTAATTATTTTATTTTAATTTTACATTTACCTTAGTTTTTTAAGAACCAACAAGTGAAAAAAGTAGTTTGATATTTCCTATGATGAGAAAATCATCTATATTTTAATTATCTTATTAGATTTGATATTGTGATGAATTCTTAATATAGCATGCAATTTTTTTTTAATGAACCATTAAAATGGAAATTTGAGGAATTATTTAAAATTGAAAAATCAAAGGTTATTAATGAAATTGCAATAATAAGTAATAATTAAAAATAAAGCTAAGTAGTTGCATGTTTATGAAAGAAATAAGAGTTGTCTGAATGATGTTAATTAACCAATATTGAGTCTGCACCAATGATTCCAAAAGAGATATGGTATTGAATATAATATTTGTAGCAGTAAATTTTTTAAAAATTATTTAAGTAATATTTGGCAACATTTTGAATTGCCGAACTTATGGTTATCTGCATTTTAGAACAATTTATTTTCACTTGTTCCTGATTACTTCTGCAACAAATACCTGAGTCACCTTGTGCTGGAGTTGACACACTTAATTTTGTTTTTACTCATTATTTGTTACTGTAATCATTAAATCATTATTTGTATCGTATTTAAATCATTTTAAAATTATAGCATTTATAATAATTAAAATTTAGGTGTTATGTATACATAATAACTGAAGCAGTAAGTACAATATTTTATTTTCTTTCATTTATTTATTCTGTAGTTTCGATATTTTTTTTGGAGTTATCAAGTAAAATCTAAACAGGCTGGACTTTAACATGGAATTGAGCTCTTTTCTCTCAACACAATCCATTGTATAATGCAACACTTCCCTCAAATGATGAGTACTGTATTCATTTCTTCATTTACTGTATATACAATCAATATGTTTGACACTTATTCTGTTACTACTTTGTTGTTATGACTTTTCACAATCAAACACATATGTAATAATAAAAGTTGTAATATATGATTGAGAGGTAACATTTATTTTTAAACTAAATTTTCAACTAACTACACAGATTACAGTAATCTGAGGACATGGATTATTCTCTGACTTATATATAAGAAGAAATCTAATATTATTAGATTAAATTAATATTTAAATAAATAATTAATTTAACAAAAAATAATAAGAACTGAAGTTCTCTGTAAAATAATCAGTCTTTAAAATATGACAGCCAAATGAAAGATACAGCCCTCGATGAGGTCATGACTAGAATGAACTTTCCAAATTGAAAACAATAAGATCTTGAAGACTTTCAACAAAATATAAATTAAAATTTGAAAGGAAAGCCATTATTCAACCAATTAAATTGAAAGTGAGCCTAATAAGTAGTGCCAGATTGTAGATATTTGTTATTTAAGGGCAGATGAGAGCAGGAGAGTGGAGAGCTTCTTCGGTGGCTTGGCGTATCCCAACTGTCACAGCATTGTCGAATTCACCACTCGACACCAACCTGACTGTTGCAATTCCGCACAGTACCGTCTCCACCAAGTGTCCTGAAAAAATATATTTGTCTATGAATGAAGAGAATAATTTTAGATTTAACTTCATACATTATTATAGCAGTTAAAACTCAATTTATATATTTTTAAACTAATGATCCAAAGTAGAAAAGATATAATAAAACAGCCTATACAAACCTATCTCAAACATCACCTCCTAAATATTTCCTTGCAATATTCCTCTTTACCAAATTATCCTTACCCTTCATCCTTACTATATTTAGTATAGGATATTTTCTTATATTTAATATGCTCCAGTTCAGATTTGCAGTCAATTCAATGCACACAAGATCACGTCTTTCTGATCTATATACTATATTGGAGAGCAGCTACAAATAGATGAAATGACTGACAGTTAAAATTGCAGATAGTCTTATTCCCTTACAGGATGTACAGCCATTTGTGTATGCATGCATTTTAATTATAAAATAACTTATTCCTCATTTCATTGTAGATTGTTCTCTTATTTTCCTCTATATATCTTTAATTAGTATTTGTTTATAACATCAGTGTCATATTATTTTTTCTTCAATTTTTTCATTTTAATAAGTCTCTGATCAGATGTAACTAACTCTATTTATTTCTGTACTTATTTGTTATTCTTAAGGGACTTGATCCCAAAGTAAAATTATTGTTCTATTCTATTTTAAGTGTTGCAGGCCTTAAATAGATGGAAGGAATCTCGACCTTCCCTCTTTGGCTAGAATAGGTTACTAATCTTTGACAACCCTTCTTTTCAGTATTAGTTGTAGCATTTAAGGAGATTAAAACCCAATAAACAAACAAATATAATTTAAATTTTCCCAATGTACACAATACAAATTAATAACTTTATTTCATATAGATTATAATTTTTTTTTTGTTTGGAATACAATTTCCAAAATATTATAATAACAAGACCAGAAGCTGTTTGTTTCAGAAAATTAAAAGCTCAGTGTCCTACAGTTACAAGCTGAAATGCCGACTGGCAAGGTGTAGTTCTTCATATATTTTCTCATTAATTAATTATTTTTAGTCGCAATGTCTCAAATATTTGAGCATTATGAGCTTATCACTCACCTACAAGAAGTATGAAGCTACAAGTTTCCAAGAGAACAATGAATTGATCCTGATCTTTTCCATTTCACATTTACGTTCCATAAGAAAAATGCACCCAATACTTTATTTAATTATATAAAATAAATAGCTGCGGCACTTGATATACAAGTGTGGTCAACATCATCTGACCATGCCGATTCTGATTGATTGGAGTTTAAAATCCTGCTGTACTCCTATTAGGGAATGCAGGAAGGGTTAATAATCTATTTTTGATTGGGAAGTTGAGATTCCTTAATCAGCGGATTTTCAGGAAAAATTGGTTAGGTAGGAAAATAAAGGCGCTCAGTTAGTCAGTGTCATTGTCCCTATATTACCAACGTTACCAAGTAGAGGGCGCTAGCTGTTACATGTTCAGAGTTGCGGGTTCGCGTCCAACAGCTGTGATAACTTTTTTTTTTTTTCGTAAAAAATATTTTTTTCTGTAGATTTAGTTTCTTATTTAGCAATAAATGTAAACCTATTAGATGTAATTATCATTATCATTACACATTTTCAAATATTTTTTTATTATATAATATAATATTAATTTATTTAGTTACAATTAACGTTAATTAGCTTTCACGTATCAATTATTACAATTAATACTATACCCTAATTTATTATTGATTATAAACATTTTTTTATTTTAATATTATTATTTTAAGTTCTACTGCTTGTGACATGGAAGATCCCCATAGAATATTTGTTTAGTATATTTTTAAAATTATTTTTTGTTTAACTTTTCTCAATATTTGTGTTATTTAGTTTATTCTATAATCTGCTAGAACACTTCTTACTATTCTGTATTATATAAGTTTTCTATATATCTGTATGATTTGTTATTATGTAATAGCTTATGATACTTTTTATCAATCTTCTCACCCTGGCTAGAAAAGTTTGGTAACCTGTAAGATTACCTGTCCTTACTGTTTGGTTTAGATATTATAAAGACATTAAACCCTAGCAAACAAAGAAGAACAAGGGAAAGACAATAATAAAATCGGGATAAGTCTAGCGGGATGTACTAAGGAAAAAAGTAAGGAGACATCCTTCAGCCGTAGATGAAGATGTAAAAAGGCCCCGAGGGAAATGGGGGGAACGTATAGGAAAGGTCATGATGTTAGCTAACGACCTAAGTAATACCATTTACCACCCACATCTGAAATATTTTTCTCTAGAGGAAAAGGAGGAAAAGATGTTGACGAAAATTTACGTTGAAGATGGTGGAATTTAGAGTATAAAATAGTTCCATATACACAGAAAAGTGCTCGTATAGCAACGATTCAATTACAAAATTTCCATATTAATTTTTCATTTCATAATTAGTTGTGCTTTTCATATATTTTAGAACGCATTTCATTATACTGCCAGAAACTGTTCTCTGGCTGGTTTCGATCAATAAAAAACAAAAACAGTTGACGTGCTTATGATAGTATAGAAGGATCATTATAATTAGGAATTGAAGTATTATTTGTCACTTAAACACTTTTTTTATAATTAGACTCAGGTTTGAATGTTAGTCTTTAGTTCTAAAAATATATAAACATTAAAGACATCAGATAAACATATTACTTATATTTAATATATTAATTTATAAATCTATTTTTAATTATAAGAAGAGATTATCTAATTATAAGACGAGAAATGAAATACATGTTGGCACTCACCAAGATTCCCAAAGAAAAGATAAAAGTTTATTTGTTAACAATAGTTAGAAATAGTAAAGTTGTAACAAGTTGTAACATTAAAAACATTAAAATATTTGTTTAAGTGTTCAAATAAATAATTCGTATAGTCTTATTTCAAATTTGTTTCCAGTTGAAATCGAAAAACCGATCACTCATGCGGAAATCTTTTAAGGTGTCAGCGTTTAATTGTGTGTATCAAACTGTGTACACAACATTGTTAGATGAATGTTTAATATTTGAAATAGGTCTTATAGTAAACTAAATATCATAAAAGTGGTGCATTATTAACCAATTAAAAAAAGAAAACAATACAAAAAAAAACAGCTGTTCGGCTTATAAATATAAAATAAACAGCTGATCAACCAAATAATGTCTGGAGTTAATAGATGTTTAGAGTTTGTTTATTCATTTTAGCCTATCTTTGTATTTAAAATCAAACAAAGCACATTTAATGAATGATTTTATCTTGTTTATATATATAGCAGATACGATACAAAGAATATTTTGGATTGTTGTTTTATGCAAGTATAGTTGATCATTAAAAAAAAAAACTCCTTCATACCGAATCATTAACAATTAATTTTGAAACTTTTTTTTTTATAATTTTTCTAGTTTTGGTCTATTCTTAAATTTACCATTCAATATCTTTTCTAGAAACTTCAAGAAGCAGACCTCTTTATCAGGGTCACGAGGACATCACTTCATCACTTGTTGATAAATTGAATGAATTTTGACTGAACATATAAGACTGTTATTTTAAAAGTTTTGTTATTTTAGTTTTTTAATGAACTATTATTTTTGTTTAGTTCTATATCCTTATATTGTCGAAAAATAATTATTTTCCCTCTAAATTTATTAGTTCACAACTATTATTTTCTCGTGTTATTAGTGCAATTTAACGTTTTAAATTGTTATCTATTTTTACCTGAATGATATTAATTCTAAATACTTTTCTATTTAACTGTTTTAAAAAACACTTTGTTAGATTCCAGCAAAATAACATAAATATACATTTTATTTTGAAGATAGCTTTGTATAAATCTAAGTTTAATGTTTTGTGTGAAACCTACCTGGATAAGAATCTATACCGCAAAAGGTGTTAGCTTGAATGAGCTTAGGTGTGGCTAAGTCCATTCCACCGCTTATCTCCACATAATCTTTCAGACCTGTTTCTTCACACTGTAACACAAGAGATCAGTATGTATAAGAAAGAATTATATATATATGAGTTTTTCAACACAGTATATTTATAAATTCAAAAAACATAAATGCCTATATCTCTATTAAATTATGTAAATTTAACTTAGGGTTATTCTTTTACAGGACTGTATAAACATTACTTTTACTTGTAAAAATATGCGGAAACGCTAACAAGAAATTACATCTAAATGTAAAGTAGAATATGTCAACCCAAAGTTTGTCTCATGTCTCCCACTTCTCCAGTTTCATTAAACTCATTTCTTTCTCTTTTTTGTGATGTAAAACACCCTTGAAAAAAAAGCAGAGTATGCAACTTCCCAAAAATTTGAATTACCAAGTAGTCCTGTCAATGAGAGCTGAAATGAGGGGTGTAGAGTGCATGAGATATGCAATTATGTTCATTTCAGGGCTTCGTTAGGAATAGTTAGAAGTTAAAGATACTAAAAATCACCGCCTCTGGGACGGATAAAGATCAAAATTAAAGGTAAATAAACTTCCTATAAAATTGTTTCCAAAGATACTTGTCGAACTTTCAACGGTTTTCGAGATATACGTTAATAAAAATCGATAATTTTCGAGAAAAAAAATGTTACCTCAATTTTTGTTAAATATTTGCTTCAAGTGCCAGAAATGTATAAATGAAATTAAAATAAATTTAATGCTCTACAACTTTGATTCAGACATTTTTTTCTGGGAAACGATCGTGGAAGGTACCAGAATCAAATGTTTGATAAAAAGTGAGGTAAAAATTATTTTTTTTTTCAATAACATATATTTCGAAAACGGTTGGAAGTTCGAAAAATATGTATATAGGATTAATTTTAAAGGAAATTTAAATAACTTTAATTGAATGGATCCGCCAAAAAACGTTCTAAGCGACCAAATTTCCGAAGTGGCGATTTTAAAATATGTAATAATACGTTATAGTATGATATAGTACTCCATTATGTCATTATACATGTAAATATGACAAATTAATATGTAAATATAAAATCTAACCTACAAAACTAACAAACACTTTAGATTATGATTTTCTTTCACTGATTACTCAAAATTTTATGTTTGTCGTTTAGAACTTTTTTCGGCGGACCCATTCAATTTTTCTTGTAACATATTTTTCTAGAGTCCACCGTTTTCGAGATTTAATCGAAAAACCCAAAAATGGGACCTTCTAGCCTCCCCCCTCCCCACCGTTAGCTCATCTCCCAGGGGCGGGGACTTTTAGTATCTTTATATTTTAACTATTCCTAACGAAGCCCTAGGCCAAAAATAATCGCATATTTCATGCACTCTACAATATATTTATTGACTAGACTAAAGTTACTGTAGAAATGTACGTACACTTTATAAAACATATATCTCTCCCCCTAGTTCGAATATTGAGGCTGTGGACATGACACTTTCGAAACACATTCAATAAACTTTACCCCGTATAACCAACCTGTCACCAGATTTTTTATAATAATGTAGCTGAATTGCATTAAATTCATTTCGTAAATTTTACGAACATTGCTTGACTCATTCGCTTAATGTATTTATGAATTAAAATCTTATTTTGTATTTATTCGTATTTCGTATTTGCAAATGCAAACCCAAATCAATGAATTATTCCGGAGTAAGATAAACTACGTCCAAGACAAAACGGTTTTAATGGAATGTCAATGTTTTGACCTGCCTTGCAGGTCTTGTTCGGAGCTAAAATTAACTAAACTAGATGTGGTAAAATAATAACAAAAAAGAAAATATTTTTTTTAAAATCTGTAGGTATACATTATATGCAACAAGTAAATTTTAGGAAAATTATTAATATGACATGTCAACGTAGCTTTTCAATAGTAGCACATCAATAAATGTTCTATTTTAGAAGGTCTCATGGCCATTTTCTTTTCAGAAGTCTCGGAGAATTATCGGGAGTTCAGTGTGAGGCAAGTTAGGAGATTAGTGGATTAGAGATTTCTGTGAAAGGATAGGTATCTTGGTTGTGGAACATTAAGATCTTTATGGATAGGTTTGTCTGTGAAATAAGGTAAAGTGAGGGTTTTACGAAGGATTTTGGATTGTAAGGATTGTAAGGTTTAATGGAGCCCCAAAGCTCAACTCCGTATGTCCAAATGGGTCTAATTTCTATGAAGTAAATCGCTCTTTTGCAATTTATTGGGAGCTTTGAACGCTTGTTTAGTAAATGTTGGAGGAGTCGGAAACGAGAAGCAAGTCTGGTATGTATAAACTAAATTAAATCAGTAATGGATAGCAAAAGTTGTAATTAAACATCTATGATAAAAAGTTGCAAGATAATGATAATGGTGGGTTGAAAAAATGAAGAGGAAAAAAACAACTAATTTTTTAACGAAAATATAAGGTAAGTTGATGGGCAAGAAAGAAAGGTAAGAGAGAAAATAAAGATTTGAGTTAAAATAAACGAAAGGAAAGGCTGAATACTAGGCGATGTGAAATTATGATAAATCAATTTACAGATTGCTGCCAATCAGGAGGCGAGACAAACAATGACTGTTAAAAAAAAAAAATATTTGATACAGAGGAACCCCGTTATATCGACACCCGATAAAGCGACTCCTCGCATAAACCGACCCTTGTATGCGCTAGATCCCCTCTCAATAATCCGACCTTTTGAAACATCTCTCCTAGCATAAACCGACTATTTCTGAGAAGATAAAGATCCATTGTTTCCCGAACGGAACCTCCTGTTTCCGATAGGTAATTTGTAAATATTTTTCTAGAAAGATGAGTCCCTGTTCTCTCCTGGTTGTTTGAAAAAGCCAGTTTGATCTTAACTTCCACGATGTTAACTTCAGACAAAGTGTTGTTATCTAAAAAATGTAAATCTTGTACTATCACGGAAAAACTAGAGGCCCTTGAAAAAATAGAAAAGGGTGAACGACTTGTCAAAGTAGCTAGAGATTTAGGAATAAATGTTACAATTCATAAAGGACTGGAAAAAATTGGGATCAAATAATTTCTTTTAGTGCGTTTTCAGATAACCCAAAGAAATAGAAAAAAGACTAAGAAAACCTGCATCGGAGGTATTGGATGAAACGGTTTATGGTTTACGGTTATGGTTTTGCCAAGATATCAAATCAATTATGTATTAGTCATCTTAAATGTATGTGTTTTTTTTATTCATTATAAATATTTTGTATACATACGTGTGTATGTATTTAAATATTTAGTTTTTCTTTTTCATTTGAACTGAATAATTGACACTAATCCATCTTGAACAGATCCGCTACCTAGGACTCCACTTGGACGAACGTTTAACATGGAATCCACATACAAGATAAAAACGACAGGAAACAGCTCGTCGTTTTCGACTTCTTCAGTATTTACTAGACAAACGTTCAAACCTTCCGCTTTACTACAAAAGACTCAATTACATGACAGTTATCAGACCTATTTGGACATATGGAGTTGAGCTTTGGGGCTCAACTAAACCTTCTAATTCTTCCCGTATCCAATCCTTACAATCCAAAATCCTTCGAAAAATCCTTAATGCTCCTTACTTTGTTACAAATAAACTTGTATTACAACATTTGCTATCCATTACTGATTTAATTTAGTTTATACATACTTGCTTCTCGTTTCCGACTACTCCAACATTTACTTAACAAGCGTTCAAAGCTCCCAATAAATTACAAAAGAGTGATTTACTTCATAGCAATTAGACCCATTTGGACATACGGAGTTGAATTTTTTTCTCATTCACCTCTGAACATATGTAAGTCTAATTCAACAGTGTGACAGACTCCGTTTAATCCGACCTTTTAATGGGACCGACCTCACCCCAAGTCCCAAACAGGTCGATATAACAAGGTTCCACTGTATAGAGAAAGGACATAATTACTTGTAGAAAAGCACGATGTTAAGATGGGGCGCAGGAGGCTAGAAAATGGTGGGAGAAAGGCACAGAAAATATGAGATAACATAGTAACAGGTACCTATTTTTTCTGATAGGTATATATATTTATATAAGAACGAAAATAAATAGGTAAAGGGTAATCTTTTAAGCCATGGTAAAGGCAAGGATAGGGTATTTTTACATTTTGCGATAAAAGCCGAAGTGCAGCCTAGCCAATAGAGTTTAGTTCCAAGACATTTCCTCCGTTGAGTAGTTCCTATTGGGAAAGTCGTTATTGAGGCTGCCCCCTTCTAGATTGATAACGCCCTTAGGTGTTCTTCAAACTTCTACCGATAGTTACCGCAGGAGCAGGAGATTGGAACTGAGCAGGAGGTTTATCTACATGGTAAAAATACCATCTTAATCTATAAAAATCCATGACAAAAAAAAAAAAAACCCAGATTTTTTAATTATTACTAGATCAACAGGTTTTACATTTACAAAACAAAATATAAATTTATAACAATTTTATTGAACGAAATACTAAACGATATCACAGAACAAGATATATATGTTAAAATTGCATATAGATATATATGTTATTTAACATATTGCACATGTGAAGATAACTTTATATACAGCACTCCTTTTTAGCCTGCGTTGAGTTAAACCTATTATAGAATATCAACCATATGGAGTGTATAAACAAATATTTGTATTATTATTTCATTGATATAAAATACAATTAACACTCTGAGTATAGTCCATTATTATCTACCGTCATTACCCATCTGCTAGCCAATTGTTCGATGCCACGCTGATACCATTCCTTGGGATGGCAGTCAATGAACTCTTGGACAGCTTTTCAACCTCCGCAAAATTATCAAATTTTTTCCCTTGAAGAAAACGGGCCATGGATCGAAACAAGTAGTAATCTGAAGGTGTGGGGTCTGGACTATATGGTGGATGAGGGAGGAGTTTAAACCCATGAAGTTCTGTAAACTTTTCTTTGGTTCGACTGCTGATTTCTGGTGAGGAGTAAGTTCATGAGGGACCAATTTACAGGTCTTTTTCACCTTACCCATGGAGAGAAGACGGCGACTAACAGTATCTTTTGACACACTCCCTGGCAAGTTCGCGAGTACTTGTGGACGGATTTGACTCAGCAGCTTCCATCAGAACCTCATCAATATCCATTAATGGCCGCCCGGAGCCCTTCTTCCTTTCCAATGTCGTATCTCCACTTCTAAATTTTTCAAGCCAACGCCGCGCAGTGCGCTCTTCAAGGATACCTTCCCCTTCATATTTAATAATTTCACGAGTGGCTTCAGCGTCTATGAATTTTTTTTTGTAATGTCTAGTAAGTATGGTATGTAATTTTTCAAAGTAATGTCTTAAAATTACGAAAATTTTGTAGGACGCTATCATGTTTCTTCTTTGAAATAAATAACAGAACTGAAGCTTTTTATTTGAAGAAGTCCAGTGTTAGTAATCAGGCTTAGAGACTGCTCTAAAGGGATCATTAAGTATCGGTAAATAATAAATATCATTAAGATATTTTCGAACATTTGAACTCTGGACTTTGAGAAAACGCCCTATTAATTTGTTTTCAATTTCGACCAGTCGATTAGCCACCTGTTCAGATTCTCTAACTTTTAATTGAAAACTGTATACATTATAATCAAGTAAATTTTAGGAAAATGATTACAATGACATGTTAATAATATCTAAAGAACTAATCACTAGCACTACTTCAATAAAAGTTAAACATTTAAAAGTCTCTGATAAAAAGAAAGATTATCGGGAATTGAATGTGAGGCAAGTTGAGAGACTAGTTGATTAGAGTAGGTATGGAGTTTAATATGAAAGAACAGGTATCTGTTTTAGGCCAAATCAGCAACATAGGGAACTTCTTTCCTTGTGAGAGCGGATGAAACCGTGACGGGGGATGCTAGTAGAATTAATTATTATTATTAAAAGAATAGAATTAATAAAAGAAAACAGTTTCAGAAATTCATAATAGTCTCATTGAGGAAGTAAATCGACTTTAAAAAACTGAGTTGCCATCGAAATTGGCTCATCGGCTCCTCATAACATTCCTGATTGACAGCTCTGCATCAAAATACATGCTTCAACAAAAGTGTTGATTTCTTATGTTTTGAAGTGTGCTGAACACGAATCCAAAGTTAGAAAATCTCTATAAAGTGAATAGGTATCTGCTTTGGGCCGAATGGAAAGCAACATATGAAACGTTAAGATCTTTATTGATAAGTTTGTCTTGTGACCTAATAAGGTAAAGTGAGGATTTTGGATTGTAAGGATTGGATACGAGAATTGGAAGGTTTAGTGGAGTCCCAAAGCTCAACTCCGTATGTCCAAATTGGTATAATTACTGTCATGTAAATAGGTTTGTAGTATTATATTGGGAGCTTTGAACCGTCTAGTAAATGTTGGAGTAGTTGGAAATGACTAGCAGTTTATTGTCTTTCAAGTCTGGCATGTTGTTCAAATAATAAAACAGAATCTTCATCCGAAAAAAATAAATGGTTACAGTCTGATGGTAAATGGCCGGTATCTCATCCATTTTACTGTTTTACCAAAGACGAAAGGACCTATCTTGTTCCAAGGTAAGGCATGACCTCATATTTGGCATCAGACAGCAGACATATTAAAGGCGTTGGGTTATGAAGTCCCTCACAGACATCTTCAAATTAGTATTGAGAACTTTGTTAATCGTTGGTACAAGTATGTTGAAAAAACGCATTTCGTGTTTCTCCCTGACTCGGAAAAATATTAGATCATGGATACGTCTATCTATAATCTAAATCTTTTCCCAATTAACGTTTTAGAATTAAGTTTTCAAAATAATTATCAATTTAAATAAACAATTAACGATTATTCGGAATAAATTAAGTTGAAAGAAAATGGGCGTTTAAAACATGATTTTTTTTATACAAACCAATACAGCTCCTAAAAGCTAGGACCTAGCGATATATGTTATATAACAAATAACACTCTCCATACAATTTCTGATCAGAAAAGTTCCGGAAAATCTTCGACCCGAGCTATGCCAACTGAGCTAGAGCGTGTTAAAAAATTTAATTTTTGTTGATAGTAAAAAAAAAAAAAAAAAAAAAACATTACACCAAAAAAGTTATAAATAAAATAAAATGGCAATTTGCTGTTCCAGCACTTTGAATGGATATAAAAAAAAACTTACAACACATATTTCACTGTTGTTGATTTTATCTTGTCGAGTTTATTTTAAAAAAATAATTTAAGCCTTAAAACTAATTTTTGAAAATTTTGACATACGTTACTGTCCACAGTTCAAGTTTTCAACTTCTAACCTTCACAAAGAGTATAGTAATTTGTTTTCATTTTATTCTCTTTGTTATTTTTTCTTAAATTATGTGTATATTAAATAAAATAGAACATTCTACTGAAAATATGAAATTTTGGGGGTTTGAGAAAAGATTTTCTTTGTGTCCGAGAATTTCCGAATTTATTCATGTGATGTACGTGATCGGGTGTAGAAGAGTGGGTTCTGGAACTAAGGGAGTCGGGATTGCGCACCTTACCACCCTCCAGGCTATGTATTGTAAGCATTCCCAACCAAGAGCCCAGGTCGCTGTATCAACTAAAGTAAGACGATCTTGATTCGTAAAACATAGTGAGTGCCTTAATTCATTTTGACAAACGTTACCATTGTTTTCTCCCATTGAATTCACCACTTCTAATCTATGTTTTTACAGTTTTTAGTTCTCAACATTACGAATGTTTCAAACCCATTATATTTGAAAGAAATTGTAGTTAAATAATCTTTTTCTAATTAAAAACAATAAAATTTGACATACGTTACCATTGCGGTATCGTATGTTAAAATTTTGGCAACGCACGTTTACTTTGTGGTCCCATTTCTTAAATTTATTTTAATAAAACAAACAAAAATATGCAATAAAATTCTTCTCCTTTTTTCTTACACACACACAGTAGCATTTTGTAATGTCGTTTAGACTAAAAGTCATTTTCATTTTGAATCATTAATTAATTTGGCTGTTACAGAGGCTCAAACCTATAAAAACATAATAAATGCTTTTAAGATTGGTTTTTAAAGACTTTTAGTTAAAATTAAGTTTTTTTGCATGTTTCTCTTAGTCACCATTAAGTGTGAACATATGCTTGACATTCGTTACCAGCAATTAAAAATAAATGAATTAATTAGTTGATAATAATTTTTTCGTAGGATTATTGCAAGGGTCTAGAAATTCTTAACCGATATTAATAACTTTGGTGGGGGAGCAATAATAAAATCCATGAACTTTTTAATAATGTGAAAAAAGAAATTTTTTGAAAAAAAAAACTTTAATTTTTCACACAAACTTTATTACTATTGCTATTCCTGGGAAATTATTTTAAATCAGCAACCTTTAGAATCCTTTCCAAAATCTGAATAAAAATCATAATTCTGACAAGGTATAAACCCGGTAAAGTACGTCAAATTATTAAAGGTTTTATTTCTTTAAAAATTCATTAAAAATCAAGGAACTGGAAATTTGACGAACCAACTCAGGTATATTTTCTCAAGTAGTGTGGTAACATCCCAGTATGCTACAGAACATGAATAAGTAACTTTTTTTTGTTGAGGATTTTTGGGTTTTCTAGAAAGCTAAATTGCCATTTTATTTGAAAATGACCCATAGACCTCTAGCAAAAAGACATATCCATGTCAAAAATGATAAATATTTTGATTAGTTTGTTACTTTTTCAAGTTATTTCCTTTTTTTTCAAAAACGGACATTTCATGTGGGACAAGTTAATATTAGGATATTGGTGCAATCAAATAATTGCCTTTCGTCTGTTAGGCTCTGTGATGCTGTTATAGATACCATTCTATTGTAATATACATCGAGGGGCAAGTCTATTGAAGCGTATCACAAGACTGAGAATACTATCTTATCGTCAAGTTTAGAATGTTCATCAAAACAAAAGCCATTGTCGTATTCGACTGAGGTTGAACTTTGAAAGAGGCAGATGGTGACTGCTACTTAACAATAGAATTGTATCGATAGGGCGATACGGAACAATCGAAAGCAAGTAGTAGCAAGTAATAGAAGTAGCAAGTTTAATCGTTCTGTTATAGCATATCGATTAAATATATCGAAATTCAAGTTCAGATTTAAATATAAAATAGTTTATAATAGTTTTATTGAACAGTTTCCTTTAAGGATCCTGTTTATGCCCTACTTTATTTTATGAATATATCCTAATTATTTTATATATACCTAATGCTCTCTTTTCCGATGATAAGACTATTTCCAATTCTAAAGCAGGCTAACAAACGTTTTATAGTAATCGAACATGTGGATTACAGGTAGTTTGGCGGGTGATCTAAGGCAGTTGTTTGACAAGTGGTTAGGCTATTGTTTGATGGGCACTAATGCGGTTTTATGACGGAAAGTCTTACGGTTGTTTGATGGGCTGTCAAAATGGTGTTAGATGTTTTGTAAACCCGTTTTTGGCGTTCAATTAAGCTGTTTTTTTGACGTCAGATTCAACCGTTTGAAGTAATATGGTTTGTTGATGTTTCATAGAGCGGTTGATTGACGTGCTCTCAAGCTGTTGTTGGAGTTTAAGAGAGCTGTTTTTTGAAACGATTTTAAAACGAGCCATCATGAAATTAGAGAGTGGCGGACTAACGTTACTTCATTGTATGTGTTTACTGATGGTTCTTAAGCAAGCGGGTATTGCGCAGAATCTTACGCCACGTACTGGGGGGGGGGGGGGGGGGCGCGCTTTCAGTTCTTTCCTATTTCTGTATTTGAGAGACAATCGTTTGACGGATGTTCAGTCAGTTGTTTGAAGGGCTTTAAAAAAAGTTGTTTGACGAGCAATCAAATTCAATAATGTGCTACTTCTTTTATATTTCCTGGTCTTCAGCAAATATTAGACTTTTTCGATGGAAGTTTTTTTTATTTTTCAGAAAAAAACAAAACACATTTATGTTCACTCAGCAGAATAAATATCATTGTCATTGTGATCAATTTTAAAATTATAATTTCTGACATCAAACAATTATCATCAGTTTGGCAAATGCGATTTTTCTAGTGAGAGGGAAATTGTCTATAAACGTAATGCTTTCCTTAATTTTAAATAAATTACTTATATAGCAGATTTTTATTTACATAAAAATAATTTTTTTAAATCTATTTATTGAAATTTACAATTGTATAAAATATAATACATAAATGTGATAATAATGCTAAAAATGACTCGACACTTGTTTTTAAAGAAACTACCTATTGGTAACACTTATCTAAGTCAGAAAGGCGAGGTATGTTAAGATCTTAGTGGATAAGGTTGTTTGTGACGAAGTAAAGAGCATTAAAGGGTTTTTTAAGGAATTTAGATTGTAAGGAATGGATGCGAGATGAATTAGATGGTTTAGTAGAGCCCCAAAGCACAACTCCATATGTCCAAATTGGTCTAATTACTGTTATGTAAATAAGTCTTTTGTAATTCATTGGAAGGTTTGTACGTTTATCAAGTAAATGTTTATCAAGTAGTTGAAAACGACGGGGCAGTTTCTTATCATTTTAGTCTTTTATGTGGATTCCAAGTAAGACGTTTGTATAGATGGAGTCCTAGATAGCGGATCTCTTCAACAGGGATTAGTGGAACATCATTAAAGGATATTGTATGTATGAAAGATAATGAGCATAATTTCTTCATTGATATTTCCACGCATTAAGTATTAATTTTTAATCTGGTTAAAATTGAACTGATTATTTTTTGAAGATTACATAAAAGTATAATTAGACATTCAATTTTTAATTTTAACGATTTCATCTGGTTGAATTTTAATATCTAACCATAAAAGTATATAAGAGTGTGACAAAAACGTTGCTACCGTTCAACATTGTACATTTAAATTTTTATTATTGTAAATTGATTTATTGCCAAACCTCCCTAGAACAAAAAAAAAATAATTTAGTTAAAATCTGGTACATATGGGTTTAATAGTTTTACCATAGTGAAATCTATTGCGGAATGATGTGGAATCATATAACAGGAGATTTTCAAACTTTTTACTGGAACCCACACGCTACTGCTTCTACTTTATCAAAATTCTTAGAAAACTGCCATAATAATTTACCACAACCCTTACCTATTGAAGGAATAGCCACCAATATGCCGTTTGTCATGCTAGAAGATGCGTAGAATGTGCATTTGGTATCATGAGTGCCAAATGGCGTTTACTAGGAAGATGCATAGAAACGGAAATTGAAAAAGCTGAACGGATTGTGAAAACTATTTGCTTGCTGCACAATCTGATTATTGACCGAGAGGCGGTGACTTCTTCAATTCGGCGAAATTACCGAATGAATCATCATTCCAAAGCATAAGTTCATTAAGAACGTTTAACAGGCCATCAAACCAAGCAAAAAATTATTAGAGATAATTTTAAATCATATTTTAATGGAGTTGGAGCAGTTCCATGGCAATACGAAATCATATAGCACTAATATTAGTAATTAGTGCTAATGCTAATAGTAATTATGTTATGTAAATAATATTTTATTACTTAATTTATACATTATGTAAAAAAATAAATATAAATGAATACTTTATTTTACAATTAAAGGTAATACGTATATAATGATAACCCTCTTATTTATGTTAGTATTTATTTTATATGCTAACATAAATGTAGTGAGAAAGATTGCAAAATGAAAAAAAATGTAATAATTATGATAACTCTCTTTTTTTACATAATGAATAAATTAAGTAATAAATTATTATTAACTTACTTATATCTATATAGCATTTAATTCAATATCATTTCTTTCTTCATTATTATTATTTTGTTTAGTTAATTTATTTTATTTAATTACTGTAATTATTTAGTTATATAATTTGTTCTTGTATATATCTATGATTAGAACTATTTGAGCTTTTTTAATGTTTTTTTTATTGTCTTTACTTAATTATTTAATTTGTTTTTTTACATTAGTATCATTTATTAAGATAACAATTATATATGTTTATTAATTGTAATATATCGTCATGTAACATATATGTAATACAATGTAATTCATATCATGTAGTATGCCTGCAACGGCATACTACACACATTACAAGATTTATTGAATTAAAAGCAAAATGTTCTTATTGACTTTATTCATAATAACTTTATTTATTCTTTAAATAAACAAAATATATTTATATATTATTTAACTACCTATATGTAACAATGTAAAATATATATTAACAAATATATTCACCATTTACTGGGACTCCCACAAAGACGCTTTTAAATCTCTGTTGTGGTATTTTTGACCCTCTGATCCCACAAGCGAGGTTCATTTCTCACAAGATTTTTTTTTTCAAGATTGGACTCCATTTTTTCTGAACCATTCTTAAGAGGGTCGCTAAAAAGATTAAATGTAGGCACTTCCTATAAAAGCTGTTTGAGTAGTTGAGTTAAGAGGGAAAACCGCGAGGTTGGATCCAATCCTTTTTAAAGGTTAAAAATAAATTAAATTAACAACTGTGAGTAGTTGAGGGTGCAGGTTTAATCCTTTTATTTGAGACCTTTTATGTGTGATAGATGATATATAAATCCATTAAATATATCCTACATAATGCAGTACAATGCAGGTCACGTAGAGTCACTAGTGCTGCAATAACTACTCCATTTCACTAAGTGCTCCAACATATAAAATATACTCTTATCAACTCATAAAAGCAAATGTAGTTAAGCTGAAATAACTGGGTCTAGCTTAGATTTATGATGTAATGCAGGAGAAAATTTGTTTATATGTTACAAAAATTAATAAAGTCTAAGGCACTATATCACTTTCCTCCGCCCACCATGTTGCTTTATGAGAAAAAGACGCATTTAGTTTAATAAAATTTTAGGTATAATATTTCCAGGCTATATTTACGGAAAATGTCATGAAATGGTTCAGCATATTAAAATAAATATAAAACAGAGAGCAATATAAATAAAATTCCGAGATATGTTTCTTGAACTAGTGATTGATCTTGACGACTGCCTACCACGGCCTGTATAATATTAAAGTAGAAACCTCCGACCCTAAGAGCATTAACTCGAACCTCAACATTTTAATATTTTAACCTTATACGTGATTTCTAGAAATTGCGTTGGTCTGTCGTAAGTTACAGATGTATATTATTTATTAATATAGATAATAAAAACAAAAAATCTGAAAAATGAAAAAAATAGTAGCTGTCTTTTTATGGGATGCTTACAGCACAAGGATTTGGTCAGAGTATCCTGACTTCCTCTTGGAAAAAAAAAAATTTATCTTCAAACCAGACTCTAAAAGTAAATTGTACCTATGGATTTGAACTGTGAGAAACAGCAAAACATAACATTAAGCTTTATTATTGACATGAAGATCAGCCATCCTCAGGTGGGGTGTAGACTTGTAAATATAATAATTGTAAGTATTTGTTAATTGAAAATTTGTAAATCTGAATAACTATAATTACTAAAAATTGAAATAATTTTTTTCATTTCAACATTTTAAAATAATTTATTATTTGTAATAATTATATGTATATACAATATATTTTTGTCCCAAAGTCCTATTTTTTGTAAAGTTACTGTAGAAATGATTGATTTAAGTTGTGATCTGTAGGTTGTAATAACTGGTTATCCCTAACTTAGGCGAAATGTCTTAAATAAAAATGTTTGTATAGTGAGACTATTGGGTTTATGAAGGTGATCCTTCCCATCTTATATTAATATTAAGCTTATAAATTGCTAATCGTCCTCGACCTTATATTCTTATAATTTTTTTTCAATTCACTCAACAAGGTTCCATTTAACGCTGTTTTATAGCTTAATCACTGCTAAATATCATACAACCCTATAATCAACAGTATAAAACAGCTGAGACCCGAAATCTTTTGTCAGTCTGAAAAATGGATTCCTGAAAATGCACTGCTTCACCTCTCAAGTCCTGAGTGTCAAAGGTTACCTCCAAAGATGCAACGGTTACACTCAGCCTCTGTTAATTGTTAAAGGAATTATTTTTACTAACACTTATACACTGGTTACCTAGTAAAAACCTTATAATTGTTACCTCCTGTTTATTTGTGTTACTATTTAATTCAGTTTTACATTAAGTGATTGTTTTATTAATTAAATGTTTATTGTTTGTGTAACAACCTGTTGATATCCTAGAATATAGATGTGGGATTGCCTCCACTGGTTATCAACAAGAGATCCAGTTGAGAGATCGACGCTGGGATCTGTTAGAAATGTGTGGGTTGGTTAGAAATCGTTGGTTAAGTAAGCTTGATTTTGATTTGAATGTATATGATGTATGTAGTATGGTTGTATTTGTAATTTTATTTTTATTATTTTATTTTTAAATTAAATTTAGTTTTGTTTACTTTTTTCTCTTTTGTTTATTGAAATATTTGTAGATAAATTTATTTTTGTAGCAGATTAAAACTACTCTTGTCTATAAATACTGGATGAATGCATATGTTTATGAACCCTAAAGACGTGTTTGTTTCCTTAGATGAGTGTTTTCCCCATTGCTTTGCTACGGAAAACACCAATGGGAGTAAATCCTTCTTATTTAGTGGGAAGGTACGTAACAGTTTTCCTAGCTCTGTTAAAATGTAACACGCTTTCTTGTTAAGCTTGCGTAATAGAAAGCAGAATTGCTTTTCTCGAAGTAATCATAAGTGACTGCCGTATTCCGTATCACGTAACGGAAAAAAGCTGCGGCAGATGTTAATTAAAGTTTGTCTTTAGAAAAAGTTCGGGTTTTATTCTTATTTATTTATTTATTTATTTTTTATAGTGTACTGGTTGATTTGTTTGTGACCTCTATAGAGGAGTAGATTGTACTTTGATCATCCTCATTTAATGTATTTATGTTTTATTTGCATATTTAGAAAAGATAATTTTCATTTCATAGTATGTAATTTGATACTATACTAAGTGTAAAAAATATATATTGCTTATTATATTATCAGCACAAGAAGATCAGCCATGCCTGATTCTATGAAAATCAGAAAATAAACCAAAAAATAATCTTTATTAATAATTAAAACAGCTGTTTTAAATATACAAAAATATTCAAAACAGCTGTTTTAAATGTTTAAAAACAGTTGGATTGACAACATATGATTTATATAACCCTCAAGTAGGAGGGAGAGTTAGAGGTGGCAAAGTTATAATACTCTCCCCTTCTTGTTGACTCAACTAAAATATAAACAAAAGATGTGCTTGATAGACGTTCTGTAGCTTCCATAGTGTCAGCAAGTCGAAATGCTAAACGTGGTCTGGTATTCAATACCTGAGGACCCAACTCAACCGACTATTGCCATCAATGTCCATATTTATGCAGAGGGTTAGCACACGACATGTAGGCCGCAATGGATACGTGACTGTTGGAGAATAGAATTTAAATTATCTTCAGTTTAAATTTGGTCTTATAAGTGACATTAATTTTAACTTTTCTAAACCGATATCGAATCAATATGAATTGCGGTGCCGCTTAGTACTTCAATAGCAAGTTTTCGATCGATAGATTTATATTTGCTACTTACGAATGATCCTTATTTATTTATGAATAATAATAATATCTTTATGAATAATCTTATGATGGTTATTTATGAATGATTTTATTATTGGCTGAATTCTTTCAAGAATAGGTACATTCTCTATTGAGAATGTTGATGAAATGATTTTTTGACACAAGCCTTTACTGACAAAAATAAAATGGCAATCATACATTAATCACCCCTTACTGGGTTGGTGAAGTTAGATATTTTACTTTTAGTCCATTCAATATATATATATTATAGAGTGCGTGGAATATGCGATAATGTTTTAATTCATAGCTTCGTTAGGAGTACTTAGAAGGTAAACATAATAAAGTCCCCGTCCCTGGGGGGTGAGCTAACAGTGGAGGGGGAAGGGAGAATTATTTTACTTTAACTTCATATATACGTTTCTGGTATTTGATGAAAATGTCTGACAAAATGTGAGGGGGAAATTCTTCTTCTGCCGATAATTACTAATTTTTAAAGACGTATATTTAGAAAACCATTGAAAGTTCGACAAATATATATTGAAACAATTTTATAGAACAATTAATTAGCTTTGATTTGAGTCCACCATTTCCGAAATATAATTGAAAAACCCCAAAATGGGACCTTCTCCCCTCCCCACCGTAATCTCACTCCCCAGGAGCGGGGTCTTTTAGTAGTATGTTTACCTTCTAACTTCTCCTAACGAAGCTGTGAAGACTAAAATATATAAACATATTTCATGCACTCTACACCCCTCATTTCAGCACTCTCTGACTGGACTATTTGGTTATAAGATAGAAACTATTTTTTAAAAATTTTATTTAAGATTATTTTTGTTTTTGTTTTTTAAAATAACAATTGTTTTAATAAAAAAATATTTAATAAACAACATCCTCAATAATCCTAAAGTTATATTATGATATTTAGATATTGATCATACAATGAAAAATTAAAATTAAACTTGGAACTATGGAATTTTAATAATTTTGATGGGGTGGTCTGGAGATAGGAGAGTGGTGAGCGATTAGTTTCGGCCTCGAGCCTTTGGGTTCGCCAAGTCTTAACTTATTTAATTATTAACATCACTCATTCGTAATATTACCACACTATTAAAAATAACTAGGATTTCCTTATGTTGACAGTTACCTTACGCATTGTGCCAGTTTCTATCTTGAAGGTGTCCCCAGGTAGGCTGACCCCCACGCTGAGGGAGAGGAGGCTCACCTGGGCGGGGTAGAGGGTGCTAACGCTGCAGTTGGTCGCCTTACCGTAGTTCCGTATTGTCCAGACGTCTAGGCCTTCCACGAGGACGTTACAAGCTAGGAAAATAAGTCAGAAGTTAGTCGAAAAGTATTAGAGATCTGTAAATCATTTTTAGAACATTATTAGGCAACGTAGACAATGATAGTTCAAAGAGGTCACTTATAATATCGGAAATGAATTGTTTTTAGTAAGCATCATCACTAACAGCTGTTTATGTTTCAGTTATATCAATCAGCTGCTTTCAATTTTCTTCAATATTGTTGGGCTTACTTTAAAAAAAAAAAAAAAAAACTAGCTCCAAAGGTAAATGCACTAAGCCAGCTGAACTTAAAGTCAGCTTTACACTTACTTTACTCTAAGCGTCAAAATATTAGGCACACCCGCGTAGAAAAACATTTTATGACTTATTTATTGAGAATTGGTGTTAGTTTTTTCAATCCAATATTAGTAAATATCTACATTTTAAGTTCGTCAAAATCATAGAAATGTAGACATTTTTTAAAATCTCTAGCGGTTGGAACCAATAAATAAAATTTCTACTTTAGAGGATTGTTAAATTTGTACGAAATTAGACAGAAGTAAGCACGTTAATTATAGAGGTAAATAATTTTTTAAAACTCTTTTATCAACTTCACTTGTATGTAACGGAATCTTGCATGGTAATTTTCACAAACTTCCAGCTATCTGATTACCTTGAAAATTTGTACACGTATCAAGGACCAATGGTACAACAATAACTGCACAACTTTGTTTTAAAATTCTTACTTAGCCCAGTCGAAACAGCCCCAAAAAGGGGAGGGGGTCTGCCTTGCAAAAGGTGGAGTAGTAGGTTTTATGATTCAGTATGGTCCAGATCGGTCCTGAGAATAAAATATCAAAAATATGGCAACATTTGATAAGGGGAAAATTTTTAGGGGTCAAAAAACCCAACATTTTTGCACTTTTTTTTTATATTTTTGCATAAAACATATACAACAATGCTTTGAATCGTAAAAAGGTTTTATTTAAAAATAACGACATCTCTTAATCTGAATTTGATTTAGGCGTTTAGCGACAATCGATTGGCAAAAATCGACGAATTTCGCCAACATTCTCAAAAAGTTAGTGTTGATCATGTTTAAGACTCTTATAACACAAAAATGGTTAATCCAATCAAAAAATGTTATGTACTGATAGTTGTGGATGATTAGATTTTGTCTAAGAAAGGTTTAGTTCGGTTTGCTATTAAAGCGTGTTTTTTAAACTCTAATTTATTTTACAGATGAAGAGTACCGTTTAATTTCTTCACTACTTGAGGGCGAGAGGAGTTCTTTGGATATCGCCCACCACATCGAATGGAGTTTTTCTGTTGCGATAAATAAAATTTATGAGGAACGAATAGCCATACGGAATCGACCGCTCAACTGAGGACCACTTACTTTGTCATTACAAGAAAAATGGCTAACACTTGTAAAACGGCAACGGTAAAGCTGAGGAAGCTGGAGTTCATAGGAACAATGTCCAAAAATTATAAAAAAGTTTAAAAATACAAGTTCGAATAAACGAAATCCAGTTTTTTAGCCGTCACCAATTAGTAGCTAAAGTAGCATCGGGCACGATTGAAAAATTAAGCTTAAATGGATTCAAGGAGAAATAGACTAAAGCACATGCACAAAAAACATAAATGTTGCAAATGTATCAAGGGGAATCTAGGCTCAGAAAAACAATTATGAAAAGTTCTCTAAAATATGTACACTATTGATACATTTACCTTAATTAAACACTTCGGTATAATAAACTTCTAGACCAGTTAGATACGAGAAAACAAAGTATATGGATTCCAGCCAAGCCGTACTGTTGAATGTAACATAAATACTATTCGGACTTTACGAATTCGAGCAGGTGTCTGAATTTACCTACCTCGGCTCGCAGGTCAACGTAGAAAACCGCATAGGTGCTGAAGTTGAGAGGAGGATCATGGCAGTAATAGGTGCTACTAGGCCCTCAGAATGCAGATGACAAGTAGGATAGTGTCCAGGAAAACGAAGTTCACACTATATAAGACCTTGATCAGACCTGTCCTAACATATGCCTCTGGGACATGGACAACAACAAAGTCTGATGATAAGACACTAAGAATTTTTGAAAGAAAAGTTCTTCGGCGAACCCTTTGAGCGATATGTGTCGAAAATGAATGGAGGCGGCGAGACGGAGATTTCCTTATAATTCTTTTCTCTATTACTATAGTATACTTATCATCATTTGATTTTTTTCTACAATTTTACTTTTAAGAGCTATTAAACAAATTTAAAATAAAAAAATATAATAGAGTCTAATTAAGTCTTAATTTATTCTGTCTCATTGTCAGTAAATAATGTTCCCCCCAACAAGGGGTTATAACAGGTTACTATATTTGCAGTAATCCTCTATTATATCCTACTCTAATTACAGCTAGCTTGATCAGTGCTATAATTGGAGTTGAGGTCGAGGCGGTGGCGGGAGTACACGGCCCTCACTGCGGGATACAATGTCCCCGTCGCGTCTTGCTTTATGTCTCTCCTCTTGTACAAGGAGGTCGTTAATTTGAACTCTTGAATAAAGCCGGGTTCGTAATAATTCCTAGGCCTTTTATGAAAGATCAACTCATTACTTTCCGAAACCTTTATTAAAATAAAATTAATGAGACTGTTAATACCAGTAGAAAACAGATTACTATTCAATAAATCTACCACAATCTTACATAGTTCAGTTCAAAAAATAATTAGGAAATTCTGATATAAAGTTTTATATAGGGTGAGTATCTCTTAGTGTAAAAAAAAAAAAAAATTGGTGAAACTAGATCAAAAATGTAGCAAAATGCCGCAGACCTCACCTCTCTATTCCAATCGGTTGCAGATATCAATAAATCAAAGTCTTTTTTGAGGAAACCATATTTTTTTCCATAAAAACTGTAATATCTCCATTTTGTTTAAATATTTTTCAAATTTTGACCACGTTTTCGGATTAAGCATTAAATTTTCTATAATAGGTGAATACCTGTAACCTTGAATTTTGAACTAGGTATCTAAAGAACAGCTTGATCTTCACCTTATTTGGGGAAGTCATAATGTCTTATATTACTTCAACGCTCACCGTTTTTCGAAAGGACTATCCACTATACTGCAAATCTTACAAAATTTAATAAGCGTTCGAATGACGTTAAACGTAAATGATCTTGTTTCGATTTCATGGAGAAATTTACTTTTGAAACCGAAAAAACATGGTGTTCTCATTTGGCATACAAATCAGTTACTTGTGTAAATAAAACATTATGACAATCCCTTAATGGAAATGTGCATTTTAAATATAATAAACTCTTAATTCGATTAAAAAGCAAAGAAAAAATTATTGTTTACTAGAAAATAAAGGAAAACTGTCAATAAAGAGACACCACATCAGATCATATTATGTTGTTACGTTTATTTATTTATTATTATTATTATTTAGGATTTATTTTATTAGATTTCCAATGAAATGTTTAAAATCCAATGATAATGAACAAAAATCTCAATTTTTCCGTTAGCTTCTGAATGCAGATTGTGTTGAAGAATACCACTTTTTGCGGTGAATTTATGGGTAGATGAGTCCGTTTTTACAGGGGAAGGCATTTCTACTGTTCCATGTGGAGTATCGTTTAGAATTCTTCTGTTTAGAATATTATAGTTCTTTCATATAGGGTGCAAAGCAATGGAACGTCTGACGTATATAATCCTTGCAATCTGAATCCACGAAAACTATGGCTACCACCCTTTATTACGTTCCAAACAAAACCTTACATCTTATTCTTCCAAATAGCACGACAAGCCCTTGGCCTACCCTACAGCCTTCCTCCAATCTTTCTGATCAGCAGCACAACTCCGAGATATCCTGAGGACCAGAGACTCCGTCATATCATCTTCTCATCTTCTGCGAAATTTCGTTCTATCTTAGGCCTCCTACGAAGATAATGGTAAATCACCATACAAATCGTAGAGTTCCCGATTCCTCCGTCGTCACTTTCCGTTATCATTTATTGAGCCTAAAATAGATGTCAATTACGAAACAGTCTCGCTTCCTTGCTACTGACTTAATAATAGTCCATTTTCACTAACGATCGTATAAGAGTTTTGTAAAGTCTTAGTTTGGTTGTGCTAATGGCGAGTCGACTCTTCTTGATGCTTTGAATAGAAAATAAGCCTCTATTGGCTGATATGATGCGTTTTTTAATTTCTTTACCTTTATCAAAATATTCATTAATCCTGGCGCCTAAATATTGAAAACGTATCGCTTTCGAAGGTTTGCACTTAAACGCAGTACAATCGCTATGGATGAGTAGGTTTCTTAATTCTCATTACCATAATTTATATTATAGTCAAAACCTTACATCATACCATTGATATCATTTATGTTCTCAACTATATACCAGACTCATTTTCTAATGACCCCGTATACTCTGTCAATCCTGATTCAACTACTACTGTGTCTGAGTGATACTCTCGCAGGTTAAAACGACAATGGCCTCAAGATCTATTGTGAATTTCGATAATAGAGTTCTGGCAATGGCATTTTACTTCTCTATGTCTCCTCTGTCTCATGAACCAGTGACGCGGTGAGACTGGAGCGCTAGGATGGAAAGTTTATTGAAAGCCAAATGGAGCAGCTGTTATATAAAAGGATATGAGAAACTGAATAGAATATTTCTAGAAGAGTAGAAACTAATTTTGAAAATCTTTGTTGATCTCTAAAATATATCTTTCGCTAGGATGCTCCTGGAAAATTGTGTAGAAGAGAATTTATTTTTATCTCCAGAATTGCGTGGTTTCTTCACAACATAATAAAATTCCAATTTGTAGCGTTTGCGTTAGGTCATTTTGCTAAGATTTCGTTTCATCGACAAACCCTTTAGCTATTGTTTTAATAAAGGAAACAGTAAGAAAATCCAATTTTCGGAAAATTGTTCATTTAAAGGTGCAAAAAGCAAAAGATGGGGGCAGGAGGAGTTGAAGGGGTAATCTCCCCAGCCAGTATAAAAGACTTATTAATTTTCCCCTTGAGAATCCATCGTAAAATGAAATCTCATAAGCTCAATTTGTTTTTATTTAATATCTGGAATGGAAAATAAATTCTGACGTAAAAAAGATTTAACTGAGTTTTTCAAACAGACGAAGGGCTCAAATAAATATTAGGTGCCTTCATCAAATATAAATATTTATTTCTTCAATGCAAATATGCTTTCAATAGAATGAAAACTGTTCGGACTCGAATGGAATATAACATATTTATTGAATAAGAATTATATTTAATTAAAAATATTGTTTTAATATGTATAAGTAAATAACAATACATAATATGTATAAGTAAATAACAAACAACTACAAATAACAAAATATAACAAAAACATCGACATTATTTAAAACTAACGAATGTAGAAAAACCGCTTATTTTTATTTCATTCGTTCACGGTTGTATATTACAAGGCCTTATGGTAAAATGTCGAATCTGATCGGCAATTAGAAGACCGAAATCAGTTATGTCATTTTTTACTAATTTCTTGTTCTATTTCAATACAGCTTGAAATTGATAGAAAAATTTGCCTATAAATTCTATATTCTATATTTGCCACCATCATTTCTTCTTTTACCATCCGTGTATTCTTTTTCTGTTTTTGGAGGCTCTGTTGCAAAATGTTCTTTGTAAGTCTTTTCTCATCCATTCTTATCTAATGTCCATAAAATGTCAATCTACATTTCCTCATTGCATCAGTTAATTTTTCAATATTTTTATATATTTCCGTATCACTTTTTAAGGAGAAGAGATAGTTGGGGTATGCAGTCATGAAGATAAAAGCAATTACTTTTCAACTTGCAATCTTATTTAATATAAGATTAATCTTATATTAAATAAGATTCCATTCAACTTAAATTAATTCATTAATCTGTATGCATTATTCATTATTTTTTTGTCTACTCAGTTTTTATGTTTACCAATTATATTGTATAATTTACTCATTAATTTTTTAATTATCTATCACTCATTTTAATTTTAATCTTGTTTTTTCAATTAATATGTATCTTTATGTATTGTTTTCTTTCCTTTAGATATGGCCTTTATTTTATTGTCTTTCCTCTTATATATTTATCCTTTATACCTTTGTTTTTTATACTCTCTACTATTTAGTCATCCTTTTTGTTTGTTTTCTAGCCCTGATAAAGGCTTGCAATGCAAGTTGAAACGTAGGCATTAAAATTAAAAAACTTATTTTTAATTGCTTTTATCTTCATGACTGCATACCCCAACTATCTCTTCTCCTTATACCTAACAGTCAACTATACATCATCAGTATTACTTTTTAGTTTAAAAATTTCTTCAGTCTTTCTTGGTCCCAATATTTTTCTCTCCTTCTTTTCCGTATTTTCAATTTCTCCTTTTTTTATTGAGAAACTAACATTCAGAGGCATAAAGCTTTCAGGCAAACAGCTGTTTTATAATGACGCAATTTAGTCTCAATATGTAGATTTTTTTTATTATGTATATCCTTAGTTTTTTGGAAGGCTAATTCCATTTTGTTGGCTCTTGTGAGATTAGCTGCTTTATCTAAACCATTATATTGAATTACTGCACCTAAATATTTTAATTTATCTACCCTTTTAATGTTACCATATTTAGTTTTTAGTTCTTTGTTTGTATTCACATGACTTATAATCATTAAAAAATATATAAATATGTGGAGCATCATTTGGATCCCAGTAAGTTTAAAAATTGACCGATATGTGGTTAGCGCCATTCAGCAAATGAAGTTTACAATGGTAAAAGTACTGAACCTATCTCTACCAAATTTTTAACTTAATTTTCATAGTTCTAGGAAAGTTTAGCAATAATAATAATTTAATTGTACAATTATGAGTGGCAGGAACGGGCTCAGATGAAACCAATAAAATTACTTACTTTATTTTTTATTACTGCTGTATAAAAAATATAACTAAATCAAAATTTCGATTGTTTGCTTTTTGATATTGTGTGTAAAAATGTGATTCATGGGCCTTTACTTGTTTTCTTTCATGACACTGTCTATCTGGATTACCACCTAACAGTTATAATTAAACATTTTATCAGGGTTTGAAATCGATAATTAAAAAAAAATAATAATAAAAATCAAATCCGATCAAGATTTTTATCTGGAATTTTTAAGATCATTTGATGATTTTTAAAAAGATCGATTTTTATTTTTGATCATAAGTGATAAAAATCAAATTTTGATCATTATTTTGGAACAAAATTTTTACAATTAATAATAATAATAATTTTTGAGTAACTCCTTTCTAAATCAGAAAGTTAAATTTTTTGAATTATCACCAAGATGTATTTTGAGCATTTTGTATACAAATATATTGATCAATTTGTGTGTAAAATGTGATTTTTATTTTCTAATAAATATTTTTTTTATCGCAATTTAATCATTATTATTTATGCAATACCGTATCACTCATATGATCATAATTTCTAATCAAATCAATAAACATAAAAAAATCAATTGAAATTTTTATTTATAAATCAGGAATGATTTTTCAATTAAAAATCAAATATAATAATTATTATATGATTTTTTGGAAAAAATAATTATTGATTTCAAACCCTACATTTTATGTCTGATTATACTTTTACGTAATCTTTAACCACCTAATCAGTGCAATTTTAACCAGTTTCGATATTACTGCTATGCTTGAAAATATTTTTGAAGAAATAGTGCTCAATTGCATGCTACAATACAATTTTTTTATCGAGAGCAAATAAAACTTCCATTATAGTTAAAATTATCTAATTTCTTTCCTTATGAGAGCGGATGAAGTCGTGACGGGGGATGCTAGTGAATAATAAAAGAAAACAGTTTCAAAAAATCATAATAGTCTCATTGAGGAAGTAAATCGATTTTATACAAACTGAGTTACCATCGAAATAGCCTCATTGATTCCTGATAACCTGATGATTTGGGGGCTCGATGGCCGAGTGAGTTGGGGCGATAGTCTCAGCACGCTCGGTACTGAAAGTCGTGGGTTCGAATCCCACCTCGGTGGATTAAAATTTATTTCTTGGCTAACCCTCTATGGCTAGAATAGGTTGGTAACCTGTAGGATAACCCGTCCTTCCTCCCCTAGTTGGTGTCGTATCGGTTTTTGTTGTATCGGTACCAAATTATGGGTACCTGTATACTTACCGCTCCAATCTTTTCGAAATACATACTTCAATAATAAATTGTGTAACAAGTACCAACAATAATAGATGTTTTTAGTTATTGTAAATTTTAATTACGCTATCGATCCTTGTGCTTTTCTGTAAATATATATCTACTTTTTATTGTATTTTATTTTTAAATTAGGTTCCTAGATAAGGGAAGTAAAACTGTTTTATTAAATGTGTAACATTATTTACAAACTTGTTTTAGTAGAATTAAGATTAGTAGAAAAGGGGTCACCTATGGTGTTGTGGTTAGCATAGCAACCTACTAAACCCATGATCGCGGGTTCGGAGCCCGGCAGATGACCTTAGGATTTTTTAAAGGGAGTAAAACATCCTTAGCTATGCCGTCCTTCGGAAGGGACGTAAAATGGGGGTCGCGAGCCTGTGCGATGTCAGGTACTCGTTAAAGGTCCCTATCCTAATTATACCTGGATAGGTAAAATTTAGGACTCCCACCGTAGCATCGTCTGATTAGCCATAGCAGCATAAAGTGACGTTAAACGAAATAAACAAACAAGATTAGTAGATGTAATTTTAGTAGAAAATAATTTGTTTTATTTAGTATAATATACATGTATTTCTGTAATTGTTTGTACGTAGGTATTGAATAAATATGGATTCAAACCAAAAATGTCTATTTGATTTTTCCTTTAAAATTTCCAAAAGAAATTTAAAAGAAGAAAACACTATTTTTTTTTATTAAAAAGATAATAAAATGAAAATAAAAGACCTAGCCATGCTTTGAGCTGTAACAGTCAACATTTTATCAACGAATCAGTTACGTAAAAAATATGCGACCTAATAGTTCGAAAAAATATTAACACAACTGAGCCATACGAAATAATTCAATATTAAAAAGTTACTACTAGGAAATTGGAAAACATAACCAAGAAAATATCTAAAAGATCTAAAAAGACAACAGAATGAAAAGACTAAATTTGTCTTTGGAAAGGGGATGCTCAAATATTACTCATGGTGACCTAAAAGAGAAAAGACATTTTTCTTTTTCAAACAGTTAAGTTGCCAAGTAAAAGACCTTTATTGCGGTAGCATCTTCCTTGGAATGCTAAAGCCATCAGGCTAATGTATTTGGTTCATTTCGAAATTTCTGCACCATTTGCGGATCAAATTTAAGCAAAAAACAGAAAAAAAAAATTACTAAATCTCCTCAGACTAATCTTTATCTTATATGAAGTTACTTCCGCTATCATACATAATATTAAATTTAACCGTTACTTTGAAAATAGTCACTTTGGAAGATGTAATTAACTATTTTGAAACAATAAAAATCTAGAAAGAGGCATATGGCCAGAAGTAAAAAATAGCTTTGCATGTTGGCTTACATATACTTATTTATTCTTTAATTAATTAAATAATTATTTTTATATTAATTACGAGTATGTTGATTCTGGCCATAAATTGATATACGAACCAACCATTTCAGACGTCGTATTTTAATAAAATGGACTACATTTACATTCTTGTACACTGGGGCGGATCGGGCCACCGGGATACCGGGAAATCGTCCGGTGGGCCGGACAGGAAAAGGGCCGGGAAAGAAAGGGAAAAAAGTAAATATTTACGTTTTATCGGTTATAGGAAAACTAAATCCTTACAAAAAAAAAAACTCCATTCGAGAATTGAGGCCATATTTGGCCCCCTAAAAAGCGAAATTTCTTGACGTGCATTGTCTAAGTAAACAAGCTTTGTTTTGAGCTTCGTATCAAGTTTTGTAGAATATAGAAAGTTTCTTAAAATCATTCCATCATTTTGGTAAAATTATAATAAAATTGTTGTTTGAATTAAATTGTATGCTTTAGCATTATTTACAACCTTAAAACGCCCCCATAAAATGAAAGAGTGAGTATGTTTAGAATTGAAGTTCATATTGTGAACAATCTTTTGTGTGGATGTGATAAGGGAGGGGGAGGGTTTGGCCCCTGAGGGCCGGTCAAGAGCATTTGCCCGGTGGGCTGAAAATTCCCGATCCGCCCCTGCTTGTACAAGGAATACAACTTGGCATTGGATCGAAGCTCCCACGTATTTGATTGTACATCGTGGACTGGACTCTAAATTTTCCTCAAAAGCTTACGCTCAAATAAAGTTACTTGATTTTTCATTACGGTGGTTAAATTCCACGTCTCCACTCCCTACGTTAGGACTGGCCGAATTAAGGTTTTATACAACCGCAACTTAGTGGTTTGAGACAAAAGGCTACTTTTTAAAAGTTTTATATTGGCGAAGTAAGCCCTATTAGCAGCCATTATTTTTTTTCTTACTTCATTTATTATTTTGTTCTCATCATTCAATTCAAAGCCGAGATATGAGAAACTTCTATTGCTCTGCCCTGTACTAGTACTCATGTATTTCGTTTTTTCCTTATTTTAGCAGAGGCCCATCTTTTTGCTTTCATTATTGAGTGTACTAAAGGTCTCTTTGGGCGATGGAATATTCCTGGATATCAGGCATACATCATCAGCATATGCTCGTAGTTGAATGCATGAAAGTGCCTGAAAGTACAAGGAAGTGAAAATTCAACTTTCTCGAATTTTTCTTGGTCATATAATTTAATTAAGATATTTACAAAATAATGAATGATTAGTATGCTTTGAAAAGAACTGATTAGGAGAAAAATAATTATAATACTGCATTCAGTTGTAATTTTATTAAATTGTCACCACATGACATTAATGTGATCAAAATGTTTATGTCATTCAATTAAAAGAGTAAATTAATATATAAAATAAATGCGTTTACTTCTACAACCTATGAAGGGTCTTTGGTTCAATTTTACGTTAGAATCTACTGTTCCTAGGCCAACTGTTGTGAAAGAAAGAGATTCGGCATAAATGATGCTCAACCCCCCAGATTTTTCCTCAATCAAGGTTACCCACTTTATTGAGATTGGGAGTGTCCCAGGGAGGTCTCTGAGGGGATTCACAGCTGAAGTAACAGAAAATAAATTTTCTGCCTACTGTTGGTCTTGAACCAGGACTTCAAGATTGAAATTTAGTGCCTCACCCACTGAGCACCTCTATATTTCCCATTTACTAATAAACAATAATGTTGAGAAATTAATTTTGATTTGATAAATGATACTATGCTATTTCTTACATTATGTTATACAAAATACTTTTAAAAAAAAGTAATAAGGTGTATTACAAAGCAATATAATCTCCCAAATTATTTATTTAAAAAACATATAATGATAACATGATTTTTTAAATGGGCGACGTTTCATGGCTATTGCCACATTTTCAAGCCCTAAAACATGCAAAAACATATATGCACGATAAATGCGAATAAAGTATTGACAATGTGAAACAATTTTCATCTAAGTAGATGTACACTAAAAAGTCGTTTTTTAGTCGTTAAAAAATTGTTGTTCATCAGACTGATCCAAATATAAATGGACACAGAAGGGTAATTCATTTATTATATATAATATGTACTTAGATGAACATAGCTCTTAGATGAAGCTTAGATGAAGCTCTCCTTTGGTTGTATATATCGTATAATATAAAAAGTAATATTTTTAGCAGGTGTCTTGGGGGAAGGGATGATGCGTTACGTTTCTGTACCATTTTGAAAAACTAGATTGGTCGACTTTTGTTCCATAAGAGATAAATACTCTGGAAAACCCCAATACTGGTGTCCTACACGTCTTGTAAAAGTCGTAATGTCAATGGTATCCTTTAAAACGCATTGGATATTCAATACATGCATATATATGTGCAATATGTATGCATTCCATAATAAGGTATAGTGACTACTATTCCGTTGTTACGCCGGAAGCAACTTACGCTAGTGAAACACTATTCAAACTAAACACCAAATCAACAGATAGATTGCAGATGGCAGACCGAAGAATCATTAGGACAATCATCCAAAAGAAACACCAAGTATATGGACAATTTAGATTGTTCCATAATGAAGTGGTCTATCAGAAAAGTGAGTCAGTAGTAAGCGCTATGAGGAAAAGGAGAATTGCCATTTTCAGCCTCATATCGAGATTAACGGAAACCAGGCTATTGAAACAACTATTTTGACTAATTTTGCAAAAATAAATCTAAAAACAATTGTTTAAAGAAGTCCAGGATGATTTAGAAGAGTTAAAAATAAGAATACAACAACTTAAAAACAGAGAATAGAAGAAGATTCTGAAGGACAGAGTCATGAGACTCATACTCAAAAAATCTGAACGGAGACATTACACTATAACCGACGAACAAAGGGCAACCAGGTCAGAGAGAATTAAACGTTTCTGAGAAAAGGAGGCTGAAAGCCAAATCTCAAGTTACTCGGAAGATTTAAATGCTTATCGACTGATTTAAGTACTCCAATGTGGTCCCAAAAAAAAAAAAAAAATAAATAAATAAATAAAAAAATAAAATATATAATGAATTTTTTTGGAATATTGTCGGTTGAAAGATATATCTATAAAAAAAGGGATTTATTCTGAAAAAAGAGATTTCTAATCGCTGCCCTGGACACCTAGTTTTTCGAAAGGCAACTTTATTTAATTCCATATGATTTGAATTCAAACTATCTTTTCTGCATCGGCTTTAGGCACGTGTAATCTGAAGCATAGTGTTCCTTTGTTTGCAAGCCAGTTTATGTGTATCCAATCTCTAGATGTGCGGTCCGATGAACTGCATAAAATATTTTGCCAAATATAAATTTAATTTTCATAGATATAGTATATATTACATATATAAAATATGATCACTTACGAGTGGGGTTCTTCAGGAAGTTGACTCTGAAAGAGAATCCCCTGGACCTCTTCGGGACTCTGTACTGGATGAGAGCGGCGTTCTGGGAGCTGATGAAGGCCCTGCTCGGCCGCGTCATCCCGCAGAACTCGGAGACACGGTCTTCGATGGGCAGCCGATGTTCTGCTGGGCTCGGGAAGTAACCTCCGTTCAGCTCCCAACCGTCCACAAACTGCAAAGATCATAAAAATGTATTATTTAATATTGAAAACATTTGCAGAAAAAAAAGAGAAGTATGCACAACGCCAATAAGTATATTTATGTATTCAGTAGGACCTTGATAATTCGGACGAATTGTTGACAGAGGGTCGTCCAAACTAGGGAATCGTCAGAATTAATGAACACTTAGTGATTAAAGTGTACGTAAAATAAAATGAACAGTGAAAAGAGAGATCCAGTGAAACTACAATTATCTGGATTGCTTTGAAGAAAAAAAAAATATATTCTCTTAAAATATATATCTTTTTATTACTTACAATTTTTTTTTAATAGTTTATATCTTTAACAAATTTTTAGTTTATAAAAATATGGTTGTTTATAAAATTATATTTATGTAACAACTAAGTTTAGTTAACATGTCGGAAATCGTGGAGGTTCCTACACGGAACTCATCCGCCCATTTTTTCCCGGTTTGGCTTTTCCTAAGACTTTCTACTAGGGTTGGGCGATAGTCGATAGTTAGAACTATCGATAGGCCGATACTATTGGTTGAGAATTATCCATTGCTATCGATAGTTCTTCGATAGTTGCTTCCTTTTTTCCAAAGCTATTCATTAAAGAATTTCAACTAATTTAATTAAATTCAATCATCAACTTACTATTTGAAATTTGCAGGATTATAAATTATAAGATTATATCATAAATATGAGAGAAAAAGCTAATTCATTTGAATTTAAAAAAAGGATTTACAATTTACATGGTTGCAATAATAATGAACAAAAGTCCTTGAGCCACATATTTCCCGAAAGAAAAACTAACATTTCTGCTTTCCTTTGGCTTAATCTTTGAGAGAGCCCTTGAGCTCTAGAAATTCCGAATTCAATTTCAAAACAACTCGACACTGGACAGAGACAGATCAGCATAATCAGCCGCTATTTTCAATAAAAAGGAATTTTAATTTTTTTTTTTGTTCTTGTTTTCTTTCACTATTTGTTTAAAAATTTATTTTCTTAAGTTATATCTTATGGAATCTTGAATAGTTGATAGAGACACTACAAATCACAATATGTGGTTTAGTTACTTCTTACGCTCAAGAGGTGTGTAAAAAATGATGTTAGAAGCACACTCCACGCCTCAGAGGCGTAGTATGTTTTGAAAAGTAGGTTATTACTGATATTGAGAGAGATTAATCGAGATTAATCGAACGATGATTTAAACAAGACTGGCTGTGGATACCACACCTAGGACTTGGTGGGTCGTTTTGAAAATCGCAGATAGCTATTAACTTTCTAGATCATTACTACGCCTCTTAGGTGCATGGCCGTGCAACCTACACTACTTGTCAGTAATGTTATCTGCAGGGTTAATATGAAAGTATAAAAGAAAATATACCATTCATATTTAATTAAGGATATTTAAATGCCCTAATTTTTATTTTAGCTTACGTTGTGTCATAACTAACAAGGCTGTGAGTTACCTATCAAACAATACTGTGAGATCTAACTGCACGAGGATTCTCCGTCGATGTTATAAAAATAACTCAGTAAGATATATAGTTGATGTTGGCAGATTGATCGAGTTACGGGACAGTTGCTCTGGGTGAGATGAAGGGGGTTCAGAAGGTTAGCGACGACAGAAATCTAGTTAGTGGAAGATGAATGGTCATGGATACCACCCACTGTAACACTGCCATCGCGATCCAGTCGTGGTAGGTAGCAATAAATGACATCTGGACTGAAGAAGAAAAATAGTTCGTACACAGAATATCTGTCTCCCAGGACAACTGATAGTTGGTCCTTATAAGAGACCTGTAAATGAAACGGACAAAAAGTCGTGTTTTTCAAAGCTTTGACATACTTATTAGTTTTTTTTATTAAAAATTAATAATACCCATATATTAATAATTAAAAATGAGTATACTATCTAAATATTTATTCAGTTTCCCGTTAATAAATGCCGATATTCTGAGCTTGTGTGGCTTTTTCCTAAATTCCGACGGCAATACTTTTTGGGTACTTTCCTATTCAAATCTCTAAACATCAAAAAACCTTCCTATATTCTTGGCCTATTAACTCTGCGATCTTCTATCCACCTTTTAAACGCTATATCCCAACATTTTAACCTGTATATTGAACTCCATCCCTCTCAATATTCGTCATTCAATTACCCTTTCCACTTTCAAATACCACTTCTTTAAACACCTACTATCCAGCCAGATCATGTCCTCCAAAAACTGTCATTAGTCACCTTTTTGTTGTTTAAAATAAGAACAGTTTATTATTTAATAAATCTTTTGGTTTTTGTAAAAAAATATCTTTTTTTCTGCTCTTTTTTATTATTATTATTATCTGTTACTTTGATATGAAAATATTATTTTATTTTAAGGCTCTGAAGGCCCTAGTTTGTACATTATCCTTTATCCTTAAGGGACTAAGGTCCCAGAATAAATAAAGAACTTTATTATTTTTATTATTATAACCCCTAACATAAACCTGCCTCCTTTGACAAATCCTTGATCGTTTGTGCTACCTCCTTCAGGAATGTCCCTACCCACTTCTATTCGTATAGCAGCTTCCCTAACTTCCTTTAAAAATAATTTATTTGTATACCTTTTATATATATATATATAATATATATTTATATATTTATATATATATATATATACACGATTGTATTTTATGTTGTTATTATTACTTTATAGTTTTTATTTATTTAATTTCATTTTTTATTTTTATTTAATAATACGGTCAGACAAGTGCACCTGTAACTGTGAATTATTATTATTATTATGAAGGGACAGTAAGTCCCAGAATAAAGTTTATTTTTTCATTCATTCATTTTATAAATATATCGCATTTAAGAAGCATAACTAAAAACTTAATCGTAGTTTGTTTGGGACCATTGAAGCAGCTGAGAGAGCAGCAATGGGATCTCTTTGTGCCTGGCTTGTCCCCTCATAAGTAGTGGGTCAAATTTGGTTCAGGAATTCTTTGGGATGTTATATATATTGTATGCAAAGGGTGTTCAGCACAAGACTGCAGTAACTTCGGAAGTCGATTCTGACCTTTATTAACAACTAAAATTCAATATAAACTATTGCTCGATTTTTATCCGTTTTATACAATTATTTTATGTTTTTTTCAAGAAATTCCTATTTTTGACAAATATTTACAAAACTACTAAAACTGGAGCAATTTCTATATAATTTTTATAACTATATAGAAATAAGATTAAATTTTCTTTAAAATAAGCTTATCTAGACTTCTTGATAGCCACATACAGTATTTTAACTTTGTATTCCAAACACAAGAAATTACAAGTTTCTAATTTCGTTCCAAAAGTTTGACTGGATTTTTCTCAAAAATATTACCAATGTCAGAAACGCGCTATACTAAAAAAAAATAACTTTTGCAATCAAACACCTTTCGAATGGTAAACACATATATATGACATGATAATTTTTGAGATCGCTTATTAATTAAAAAAAATAGAGAGATGTAACTTCGGCATTTTTGGGAAATGCTAAGAAATTATAAAGAAATATACAGTATATGTATACCATTCGAAAGGTGTTAGTTTGTAGAAGCTTTTTTCGAGTGGTGTTTCTAACAAATATAATATTTGAAAGATTAAAAATGGTATCCTTCAGTGGCCTTGAGTTAAAGCCAGTTTCTATACTAGTTCCAGATCTGCCAGGATCTAACGATTATTGAAAGGTTATTCGGCCACTGCTTGTCAACAATTTAATTTTTGTCCATTTGAAAGTTGATTAAATCTTTTCAATTTTTAAAAGGACGCTCTTTCTTTCCATTCAATTCTTTTAACATGACACTGAAGGATACTAATTTCAGAGCTGCCAGGGTCAAACGATTTTCGATCGGCCGCTACAAATGTTTTGCGAAAAATAAGTATTATTTAAATTTAAATTTAAAATCTACTTCTAACTTTTAATCATTTGCCGTTCATCGTCGAGTTTTAGCAGCTAGACATTTCCGTCATTTTTCACCATCATCTCTGCCGTTTGGCGCATCTGGCCCCGCATCTTTCCTCTTGTTCTATTTAATGTTTCCAGCTGTTCCCTATATGTAACTCTGGGTCGACCTACCGGTCGTATCCTTTCTGGCTTAGCCACCACATTGTTTTCATTATAGCACAGTTGAAAAAAAAAAATAATGGGGTCTATCTAATAATTACCATTCGTTTGAAGGAAAAGAAGGGATTTAGAAGTACAAATCTTAACATATAGGGAAACCGGTATAGATTAACGAGTGTCTTAAATAAAACATTGTTTCCCATCGTTAAATCATCTATGAAAACTGTTATGAAATAATTGTCTATAATGTCAGATTTTACCTTTTCATATTTAAAAAGTTATAACCCAGAAAGTTCCTTTGGAATTTCTCAGAATTTGGTGTAATACTTGTTGAAAAAAGAATCTTCAAATTAATGTTTATAAAACTAGCATCATTTATACCTTTTTTTGGCAGCTTAACTAACAAAAACTAACTTTCTATATATATATTTATAATATAAGGCTATATTCTTGCCTGATAAGAAGCCTGCAACACATTACTTCAGCAAGATTTTCTCAGATCATAACCTTTTTTTTAATCGTATTCAGATTATTTTTAAAATTTTGATATTAATATACAAACTTTTTACATGGTATAAAAAAAAAAAAAAAACATCACAGCAGTTTACTTTAAAAAATAGTTAATTCATTTTTTATGACATTCTAGATACAAAGTGAAATCACACTACATGTTTTTGTGAATTGTTCTTCAATTTTTTTTAAATCTTATTTTTTTCATTTATTTACGATTGACTCACACAGCTCATGGCGTATTCAGATGAATTTATGATTACAGCCCGATCTGAAGCTGCCTTGTCAGGAGCGCTGCAGGAGTTGGAGGAAACTGCGTCAAGAATGGGTCTTGAAATAAACGAGGATAAAACCAAGCACATGAAGACCTCAAGGCTAAAAAGAAGGGAAGAGCAGTCCATCCATCTTTCGACTCATGAATTCAAGACGGTGGATCCTTCAAATCCTTAAGCCTAACGGCGACAAGCAAAGATGAAATAATTTCTAATATAAAAACAAGAATACAGCGGGAAGCAGGTGCATGTTTCCCAACAAAAACTGTTAAAATCTCGGAACCTGTCAAGAAAAGCCAAGGTAATTATTTATAAAACGGTGATCCGACCCATTGTAACCTACGGCTGTGAGACATGAACCCTCACCAAGGAAACGGAAAGAGTCCTTTAGGTGTGGGAGGGAAAAGTATTAAGAAAGATTTTTAGTCCGATTTTTCAAGAAGGAATTTGTAGGATCCGCCCAAATAGAGAGCTGAGTACACTCTACGAAGACATCGACATGGTCACACACGCCAAAAAAGCAAGATTAAAGTGGCTTGGTCTCGTTGAAAGGATCCCAGAAGAAAGAGTTCCCAAGAGAATGTTATACGGCAGGCCTGACGGACAGCGACAAAGAGGGAGGACGAGTGTGACGTGGCTACAAAATGTCGAAAAGGATCTCCAAAAAATGGGAATCAGAAGATGGAAAACCAAAGCCAAGGATCGCCAGGAGTGGCTACGAATTGTGGAGGAGGCCAGGGTTCTTCAAGAGCTGTAGAGCCCTTCAATAAATATGAAATTGTTATAATATTTGACACACGTTGTATTAAAAAAGTGGAGACAAAATAGCCATAAAAGATTTGAACAAAAGTGTTAAACTGTATTATTTTTATGAACAGTGTCTAAATGAAATTTATAATAAGGTGAGACTAGTAAAAATCATGAGGTCATAAATAAGAGGTACGGTGTGAGAATTATATAATTCAAATCTGATAATATTGTGTTATTAATATTACAATAATATTATGTTGTTAATACTAGCAAAAACTACAAGCGGTAGTTAATAATGTTTACTAGATAAATTATATATGACTAAGATATTTTTTTTATCTTCAAATGTGATAAAAAATAGTCGGATAAACATCGCTGCAAGGTTAGTATATATCTTGTGATAAGAAATCATCCTTTGGGTAGAGATACCAAAAATATAATTAAAATTATCTTTTTAATCATTTGAGGTACGCATGATGGTATAGAAGGATCATTTCTAATTATCTTTTTAATTATAAAAAGCAAAAGGGTAGGCAAAGTATTCCCTAACAGCAGTGCTTCAAACTTACTGTCTAAATTTTTTATATCTAGTAATAGGCTTAAATTGAGTGCACTGGTAAGCTGTTGGGTGCTCCGTCCTACCCCAAGAAAAACCAAGATGGAGCCGAGTATATATAGTTTGCGTCGGCTGCTGTTAGATGTTGCGAGAGGCAAGCATTGGTGGTGGATTGTATTACTCATTAATCCTCCATATTTTGTAATAATATCCATACACTGTCTTTTAATTATCAAGTGTCGCATTTTAGTATATTTTGAAACATTTTAATTCAGAAATTATTTCTTTTGTAGATTTATTTATTATATACTTCACTGATGTGGAGCCATGTTGTATATAAAGCAATCAATCATAAATATATAATAATATATCAGGAATTAATTTGTATACAAGTAATTAATAATAATAACTAAAATGAAATATTTCAGCGAGAGTTTTTATTCTAATAAATCTTAGAAAGTTTGTGAAAATTATCAAATCAAGTAATATGTAAAGTGGACAAAATCGTTATCCATAAAAGTTTTTTTTAAAGAAAAATTTTAAAACCAAGCAAATGGTGAAAATACAAATCTAGAAAATCATCTCAGTGGACTTTAACTAAATGAGAATGAGAATGAGAATTATCTTAGTGGATAGATTGTCTCCAACTCGATTTGATGATACCTGTCCATTCATTGAGTTTACTTCCTTATGTTTTAGGGTCTACCTGGTTACTCAGCACCATCAGAGATTCATTTATTTTATTTATTTATTTTATTTTATTTTTTTTTGTGAAAGAGGATCCTTTTGTAGCTGGGAGTAACACTTAAAGAAGGTTACACAAATGAATTATGTAAGAGTACCCTCTAAGATCCATTTATTTTTATTTGTTCCCTTGGCAATAGCATAGGCACTTAATTTTAGACCAATCTTAAGATAACCTCCTTCTTTTCTTTTAAGTCGGTTAAAAAATATGTAACATCTCCTCAATAACTTTAACCCAAAATCAATAAATAATTAATACTGGATACAAAGTTTACTAATGTTAAACATCATATTATATGCTTTATATGTTTATATTATATTTTTTTAATGTAATCATATGTTCTCTAAATGATCATTTTAAATATCTAACGTTTAATAATACTTTATTAGATAAAATTTATTATTGAACCAATCAGCTGATTATAACCTATACCCGTTTTCTTATTACTTACATCAGTATTTCTTTTAACCACACTTATCTGTAATGTTTTTATTATGTTGTAGTATTATAAATTAAATACTTATAGGTGTTTTTATGTATTTTTTTGATTAATTTAAAATTTTTTAATTAATTAAAAAAATAAAATAGGCTGTTCCTACTTGTTTCATAGAGCCAATTGCTTCGTTGTACCTGATTTATTTATGATTTATTCAAAATTAATTATATAAAATAAATCTAACATTTGCTACGGTTTTGATGTAATAATAATACAAAAATTAATTTGTATAAAATTTTCTAGTCATTTTCATATGTATGTTATTTATGGTATTTCAATTATATTGGAATATTTAAAAAATAAATACATATTAATTACGTAAAATAAGTTGGTGGTTTAATTTTGGACTTAATCATTGTCAATGTAAACTTTTAATTTTTTAACAATTATAAACTTTATGGAATTAATATTTAAATTAAATTAATGAAAAAAGTATTTAAAATCAAATTACCATAATATAAAAAATAAATTTAATGAAAATTCAATATGGAAAACAAATGAATTGAATCTTTTTTAATTATCTATGCATAACTATTAAACAATTTTTAATTATTAATATGGCAATTGATTGTAATGTAACTAGAAAATAAAAAAATGTTGCATATTATGAATTAAGAAAAAACAAAAGCATCTCTACAATACAAGCAGCTGATGAAGCTCTTGATATCACATAGGCATTTGATAGAGTCTGGCAGCAAGGTTATCTGTTGAAGCTCTATATTTTTACTTCCATATTCATACTTCATCTTTTCTATCTTAATTGTTTTCTCTGTCCGATAGGCCACAGCAATTTAATCAATTTAATTTCTTTAATTTCTCCTATTCCTCCTAGATTAAGAATCTGCAATCAGTGTTGAATTGAATTTTGAAACCTTCGTTTTTCAAGTATAAATATGTATTTTTTTCATTTGAATTTAAAAGCAGATTGTGAATTAATAGTGCTTATTGAATTACTGCATTGATTTTTAACAACCAGAAAAAACACAAAAAAATATTTCAATACAATAGCTCGCAGTAAATAAATATTCAGTAAATAAATTAGATTTTGGTAGGAAAGTTTAGCATTATAATATTAGAATTTTAATCTAACCTTACTTCACATAAATTGTGAAAAATATGTATTCTTATTTGTAAAAAAATAAAGTTAATAATAGTCATAGTGATATTAAAAAAAAAAAAATTGTTTTAATTGAAAGAGGTGAAATGAAGAAGGTAAAGAAAAAAAACACCTTGCCAGCTCTTAATCTATAGATAATGGTAAAAATGAACAAGAGTCAACAATTTATTTCTTGTTTACAAAATGTAGGGAAAACAGCTGATAAAGAATGGTCTATAGTTACAGATTTCTAAGTTTCCTATTTAAAAATTATATCTTAACTTACTGAATTTGGTGTAATTTTTATGAAAAAAAAAATTTTTTCTAATGAAAATTAGAAACAATTTGTTCCCGTTTGAAAAACATATAAAATGTCAGTTTTCTTAATTGTTACATAAAAAAAGGTCAAGACTGTGAATAACTATCAAAATAATTATTGGGATAAACAATTTTAATTTTTGCTTAGATAACAAAAAAAAGAAAATGATCAAATTAAAATAATGATCATTATTAATACTAACAAAATTAATCTATATTAAGATTATTAGCCATTAGATTAATTATTAGCCAGATAGGAGAAATAAATATTGAGAGGAAAAAGGGAGCCGTGTAACATCATATAAACTGAAACTGATATAGTTTTCTTTTTTCTTGTATACTATAAAATAGGAAGTGAATCAAAATAAATAAAACATTTCTGTATAAACAAAAGATCAGCTTGACTAACAAAAATAAATGATCTGTTAAAAGCATTCGGACCAATAAATAAGAAACTAATGTTATCAGTTAATATTTTGACTGCTTTCAAGGATTATCTTATTATTTGTGCAAGTAAAAGGGTAGGCAAAGTAGCCCCCTAACAGCAGTGCTTCAAACTTAAATGATAAATCTTATAACTAAATTTCAAGGCTGCAACTGAAAACACAAAGAGACTGTTGGGTGCTCCATCCTACCCCAAACAGGTGAAGATGGAGATGGGTATATATATCCATTGACAGCTACTATTAGATGTTGCGAGAGGCAAGCCAATGTTTGTTGATATTACTCATTCACCCGAAATATTTTCAAACAATAATATAAACAACACGTTTAAGTTATAAATTAGGTTACTCCAGCCAAGTTTAGGATATCTTTATTATAATATTGACTTTTATGTAAATCCGTTTCATGTACATATCATTGATGTATCTCATTATTTATTTATTTGGATATTCTTATTTATTTATTGAATATTAGCGCACTTTCTTATCACATACATTGTTCCCTATCCAACATTCTTTTTTATCTTAATTTCTATTCTCTGTCTTGGGTTCTGCAATTTAATCAGTGCCGGTATCCTTAACAGCAGTATCCTAGTTTTCAATACTTGCACCATTACTAAACATCATTTACACACATGAAATAGCTGGTGTGAGCAAAACTCTTTAAGGAACATCTATAGATGATACTGCAATGATTACAAGACACCAAGATTCTTTATAGGGCTCGCTTAAGTTAAGTAACCTACTAAAAATACACAATTGTTACAAACTATGAAAAAAAAGATTTAACTGCGACAAATGCCATGTCAGATTTGAAGCTTAGAATTACAAAACATATACGTCCATTTTTTTAAAACTTTTCACAGCTGGTCAATAAAGGTAAAAGTCAGACCAGATTAGGAAGGGGAACTATTTTTTGAGTGGCTGTTTTCAATATGATTCAACTTCTTTTTTGAGACAACCTATCTCCTCTAGTAGAAAAAATATTCAACCAAAAACTAAAAAATAAATAATAATAAAAAGTAAAAATCAGAAAATTGGACTTAGCTGGTTTTGGAATTCCAGCTTCATTTAAACTAAGTCATGAAACTTGATCAGTCTTATACATAGATAAAACTCAATTGCTTGAGAATGTCAAAGTAAAACGAAACTTGATGTTTAAACATAATTACTTAAACATTTCGGCATAAAAATTTCAGATTTTCAGCTTGGCAAAAAAGACATTCATTAATACTAATAATACAGACTTTCCAATGTAAAACTATTTTTCATTTAATTTATATTGCATTTAATCACATATGCATATGTAATTTTTGGAGATATTAATAGTCCGAATTAAGTCCTAAATTAAACTGCCTACTTATTTTATATATATAAATTAAAATTTTTTTTTTTACATAATACAAAATTCAATAATAAAATATACAATGCGATGTATATGCTTATAATAAAAGTGAATAAAATTAATGTAGCATAAATTAATTTTCTATAATTTCATTTCATAAAATTTATGAAAATTATATAAATTTTATAATAAAATGTTATTCAAATATTAAACACTATTTTATTTTAATTATAATATAAAGTAAAGTGCACGAATAGTAAGTAACAAGTTAAATACCTGTTTTATAAATGTATATAAAGCCAGTTAAGATCATCAACATAATTTTTTTTTCATTTTTATAATTATTTTTTTTGGTACAGAATATAACTTTTGTGTATTGTAGCAATTGTATAAGAAATGAACAATAAACTTTTTTTACATGCATTTTGACATATAAAGAAATATATGAAGTTCAAAGTAAAAATCCCAACAATATAAGGTCTGTTGTCTGTTGACTGCCGTAGTTGAAAACGTTTGAAAAGAAAGCATGAGGAAGAGTGAAACAGAACATTTAGATATTATTATTAATAATTATTATTTAAAATTCTTATTCCAATTATTATATATTAGATACCCTAGATTGAGAAAAAAATCATGGCTGTTGAGCTTGTTTTTGGCTAAAATCTCCTCCTTTATAAAACGTAGGACTTATAACAGAATATCCCTACCAGAGTATTGAACTCAAGATAGGGTCATTGTGTTACAGGTATTTCTCTTTTAATTATTATTTAATAATTTTAAAATTTATTCATAAATAAAAATTCTACATGAAAACATTTGGAAATAAAATGTTTATCCATTTCTCTTGACAACGATCAGGAAACTAATAAAATTTTCCTATTGTTGTGTGTTTTAATCATTTAAGTTTTCCATTATAAAATTTAAAGTTATAATATGAAAGTTAGGTAAAAATAATTCAATAATAAAATCTATTACACGTACATATGTTAAATAAATGTTTTTTTGTAAATAGGTCTTAACCAAATTTAAAATGAAGAAATGTCAAGACACTAAAAAATAAAAAAATATTTGTATTCACTCTTATTTCCTTTTTTCCTTTTTCCTCCTAATAGTAACCCTATGAAGAGGCAATTTATTTAAAACTTGTTCCATTGCCTTGCGAGGCATATTACACGCTTGGTTATGTTACAATTTTTATAGTACAATTTATTTTATAGTTTTATAAATTTATAGGTATTCACAGTAGTAAATAATAAATAAAAAATAAAATAAAAAATAATAATACGAAATAAATAAAATAAAAAATAATAATACAAAATATAAAATTAAAAAATAATAATAATACGAAATAAATAAAAAAAATAAATAAATAAAAAAATAAAATGAAGAAAGAAAAAAAAAATATATATATATATATATATATATATATATATATATATATATATATATAAATAAAATAAAGAAATATAAGAAGGGAGAAATTCAGCAATAATAAGCTCATAGATGAAGCGGCACACATCGAACCATAGATGCCTTCTCAAACAACAACAAGATTCATGAATTATAATAGTTGTATTTATTTTTATTTCAATTTATCAAAATTAATTGAATTTATGAATTTTTTGAATGGTATGTAATATTTATTAAAAATTGTATTCACTCCTATAATTATACACAAACAATCTGAGCTGAAACATCAGAATTTAAATACTACTAAACATATTACTACACTTTCAAAGTGCTATTTAATTTAATTACATTAGTGATGGTAAATAGCAATGTTGGGATTCGGATAATAGAAAAATCTTTAAACAGAGAGGCCTATGAGATATTCTTATAGTTTAAAAAAAAAAAAAAATAGAATACAATTTTATTTTATTAATAATATAATGACACTCTAAAAAAATCACTCAATAGATTTTTTCATTTCTTAGACTAAAAGTTTTATTTCTTTTTTAAGTATTTATGTCTCAATATACTTTAGCCAGAGCACATGTTATTTAGTAGGATTATTAAAAATATTAATTGAATAATAACATGCAATATTTAAAAAAAAAAAATTAAAGAGATTTTAAATTAATAATATTTATTACAGTTTTGAATTAGATGGGACACATATCTCATGAATTCATTCCAAATCACATTAGATCCATATCATATGAAATGGACGCCATAATGAACACAAGGGCAGAGATATAAACTTTTTTTATAATATTTTTAAATACCACTGTTTTTTCCTATCAGTGTATATAATTTTTATCTAAAAAAAAAAAAAAATCAGAGAGTAACTATAACTTAAAAATTTGTGTAACTATAAAGAAAAGTAATTTATCATTAGGTGAAATAATTTTTCTTAAACAAATTCTCCTATACTTTCTTACTTGTTTTGACCGTAGGATTCTGAGCAGATAAAAAAAAAAAAAACTATATATATATTTTTAAGTTTTAAATTTATATTCACCATGAAAATTTGAAGAGCAATTCCGTTATTTATCATATCATAAACCTATATGCTGAAGGAATTGAATGTTTGTAGTATTGATTCGTAGAAACTAAACAACTTATTATTTTATAAATATATTTTTTAAAGAAAAAACACAACTATGCATTAAGTAGTAAATTATAAACTGGAGATAAATATAGTGGTACTTCAAAATAGTTCCATGTGTTATCAGCTGGTTGGTAACATCATTTTTTTTTTTTTTTAATTGTTTGTATAATAATTTTATACGAAACTGAAATGTTTTTTAAAATCAATAAATGTAATGAAACATTTGAATAACAGACATAATAAGGCATGAAGGATATCATAAATTTAGTTTAATAATGTTAAATAAATATAAATAATTTTGCATAATAATTATGCATTAAGATAATTTAATATTTAAATAAATAAATAAAATTTATAAATAAAATCAAGCATTTTGCTTTGCACTTCCAGTTATTGATGTAGGGCATAAAAGCTTTAGATGATCATTACAAATGAATATTTCAAATAATATATATATATAGTAAATTATGATGCATAGGGTAATTAATCAGATATGATCACAGTATTAAAGCTTATGTGATAAAGTGAAGGAGTACATAATATTTCAAAATTTAATATTAAATAAGTCGTTTATCTAGATATTGTATGATTAATGTTTTATAATTAACTAAATTTAGATCCTCAATGATGTGTATAGATGGGGTAGAAGCTTCCTTGGCTTAAACTGTCACGAATATATCCTGAGTAAATTTACTACTAAATTAATTACGACCTGTAATTAGTAAATAATAATATATCAAAAAAAAAAATAAGCAATTCATAGAATTATAAATCCAGCCAAGTCCAGTTTTGAAAATTGGTCAATAAAGGTAAATTTATGGGCACATGGTGAGAATGAGCCTCGGGAGGTTGAACAACCAGATCTTCGAGAAGGTCCGTGGTTATGAAGTCTCGACTGGGTATCTTAAGCAACTGAGACGTGATCTGAACCAGATAGGTCTGGGAGACCAGGACTGCCTCGATAGGAAGACATTGGCAGGGACGAGGGTTCTTGTGGAGAGGAAACATCCCGGGAGGGCATGGACTGAGGAGAGAAAACTCAAACATTCAGAGTTCATGAAAAACATCTGGAAGAAGAAGAAGCAGCTTTCCTGTATGACAATATTTTGCGAGCTTTCGTGGATGAAAATCCCAGAAATGTTCGGAAACTTGCACAGAGAATATGAGCAAATCGAACGACGCGGAACACCACAAGGCTATTGAAAGAGCTCTAGCATAGAACAGCAAAATAAATAAATCATCGTTATGAAAGGTTTTGTAGTTATGTAATTGTTGGAGCTGAGTAATGAAAATTTTCCTCAATCGTCCTTCTCTCCAGACCTCAAACCGATAAATAATAAAAAATGTATTGGTATAAAACCAATAGAAAATTTATGAGGCAAGTTATCCAAAATATTTAAATATTTATTAAACGTTTTCGACTGAGAAGTCATGGTTTTTAATTTATGCATTTTTCTCTTGAAGTAATTTAATTCAGAAAACTAAAAGAAAGAGCAATGCGCATATTATTTTTAAACCCAAGAAATGAGAAAACAAAAAACAGGTTCTCAACATTTAATTACTAACTAAGAGCCCATGATATGAATACATATTGATTTTTTTTCGATGTAAAATCATCAAAAAAAATTTGAATCAAAAGCGACAACGGACAATCTGACAACGGCAAACCGCAAGGTCTGTTAAATTGTTTTTAGATTGAGAGCACTTTGCTCATAAAACAATACTAAATTACTTAATAAATCGATTCGGATCGAGACCTGCAATCGATGTAATTTGGTGTTATCGTTATATCTTTTGCATCTTTAGGAATAGAAAATTGTTTGTTATTAGTTCGCACTATAATCAAGTAATTTAGGAGCCCACTGTATTGCCAAACGTATGTTATTACTGCTCACAGTAGGACCAACCCTAATATCAACCCTTACTGGCTTATAATAATTATTGATGAGATAACATTACATTATTATATCTTTATATCTTTTAAACATGAAATAAACTATACAGTGCTATCGGAATATTTATTACTCTCATGTCTATATCATTGTTTTTATCGAACCTCTGATGTTTTAACTATCATTATGGCCAAAGGGGGATAACATCGGGTTAAGGGCCCCGCTTGAATTATCACCATATTTTTTCTAATAAATAGCAACAATTATAGTAATCATTTGTGACAATATCAGCCCTTAAAACTTAATCCCGTACAAATTAAAAAAAAAAAAAAGAAAGAAAAAAAAGAACTTTTAATTAAATCGATTTGAACACAAATTTAGTATATTTTAGATACCAAACAGGTACGTAAGGGGGGAAATGAAAGAAAGCCAGAAAGTTCATATTAAATATTTAATTCTTAAATTATTATTTTTCGTTAGTAGAATGCTCGTAAAGTGTCACTTGAATTATGAATGTATGTAAAACTTTGCTATGATTTTTTTTTTTTTTTTTTTAATCATTTATTAAAAGTCCCTATTAAATAAAATCACAGTTTTTAATTAAATATATAATATTAATTTCTTATATATGGTCACTTAATTTTGTAATCATCCGTCATTACAATCTTGATACAGTCACTTAATATTTATCAAATCTCCTATTAAAAATAAACCCTCGTAATTTTACTATTATTATGAAGGTAAAAATGATTTCGGAATTCTTTTCATTTAGCCTAGAGTGTTATTTTTTTGTTAGTTGGATTCTAGTGCATATTGGATATAGCATATACGTGTGCGTAGCATGGCTAAGAAATAATTTTAAAAGAAAACAATACGGTAAACTTCAGAAAAGATAAATTCAACATTGCAATATTTTTGATTACAAGATATTGAGTTACATATGAGTTAATTTACCAATACTAAAGTATCTGAAACAACTAATGTATAGAACTCAAAGAGATGACAATTCCGTTTGTTTTTTGTTTTAAAATATAACAAACGAGGATTTAACACTAACATGAAAATAGTTTGCCTCTCGCAAACTTTAAATAGCAGCAGATGGTAACTATATATACCTGACCCTCAGTGAAACCCCTCAGGGTAGGTCGGAGCACCCAACTGCACCCCCTGGGCCTTGGTGTCATTCAGAACCTAAGCATCCGCAAGCTTGGCCTCCAAGAGGCGAGGCACTGCAGTTAGGGGGCGCCTTTGCCTACTCTTTTGCTATTCAAACGAACAAAATCGAGTCTAGGATCCAATAAGTTTTATTTTTTAGCTTATCGTAAATGTTTTTGAATACAAAGTAAGTCAGACTCCACCGAAATCGTCAGACCCTATCAGCATCATCACTTCTAATTTTTAATTCATCGACATGTGTTTCGCCTAACCTCTTTGAAGGATCGTTACTGGTTGTTTTACTTCAAACTTTTTATTTCATTTTCCAACACAACACAACTCTTAAAACCATAAACCATCTCAACATGTACAATTTGAGATATCAAATGTTAGTATGTGTTTAGACACGGATTATATAAATATCCAGTAATGTAATTTAATCCCATTTGTAAAACCATTTAGTACCTTTCCAGTTATGAAAAAAACAAAAACAAAAAAAACAAAACAGGTTTATTGTAATTGTAAATATTTATTTTAAATTTATTATTCAATGAGCTTTGGGCTCTACTATACCATCCAATTCATCTCGTATCCAATCTTTACCATTCAAAATCCTTCGAAAAATCCTCAATGCACCTTACTTTGTCACCAATAATCTTATCCATAAAAATCTTAATGTTATTATTGCTGGCCCAAACCATATACCTATCCTTTCATAGTAAGCTCCATGACCACTCAAATCCACTAGTTTCTCAAATTGCTTCCCACTCCATTCCCAATAATCATAGAGATCTTCCAGTGTAGAATTTTTTATTGAAGTACTAGTGATGCGTAGTTCTTTTCAAGTTTTAACTTGTTATTTTAATCGTTATTAACACATTTACTTGGTGTGTATATTTGTACAGTTGTAAATTTTAATAAATTGATTAAAAAAAAATAAATAAAAGATTATTTAAGAATTATTTTCAATTGTTATTATATTTTATCCATTTAGTAGAATAATTGTAATTTAACGTTTTAAAATTGTATTTTGTTAATTTTCAAAATGTTTTATTCAATCATTTTGAATCGTCGTCATTTGTTAATAACTGTTGTTTTTTATTTCGTTTATGACGTCACTTTATGCTGCTATGGCTAGTCGGACGATGCTACGGTGGGAGTCCTAATTTTGCTATCCAGGTATAATTAGGATAGGGCTCTTTACGAGTACCTGACATCGCACAGGCTCGGGACCCCCATTTTACGTCCCTTCCGAAGGACGGCATAGCTAACTTGGATTTTTTTTATCCCTGCATAAAAAAAAAAAGGTCATCACAGCCGGGCTGCGAACAGTTTTTAAAATCGCTCTCGAGTTAAAGAAGTCGAACGTCTCGATGATGCAAGTAGTATAATTTTGCTGGAATTGAAATTGCTTAAATTGGGCACTGAGACAACCTAAAATTCATTAGATTGTACTAAAAGGATACCTTCACTTCTTTGTAGCTTCAAGGTGAATTTCATACTGTTGCCAGGATCTGACGATTTTTAGCAGCCAAAGGACATCCTTGGCCACTCTCCTTTCCCACTTAGAATTAGTTTTCGTACTTAAGGGTACTATTTTAAAATATTCCAGGATTAAATTATCCGAAGGATATTCCTCCATTGTTAACGCATTCTACGGGAGTGTGGACAGGTCAACAATTTTGGAAAAAATTCATTGATGATTACTAAAACTGGAATTAAATAGTTTTGTGAACTATATAAATTTGTAAATATTAGATCACATTATTATGTTTATTTGTTAGTTTATTTAGCTACTAAACAATATTTAAAGGGATTAAATAACAAGTGACACAAATCAATTGAAACAATCAATTTGAATATATTTGATATGATCAAAAATGCAGGTTACATTAACTCAGTTTTGCACCTAACTGTATTTATATTTAATTGTATATGATATAAGTGAGCAAAAGGGTAGAGAAAGCAGCCCCCTAACAGTAGTGACTCGTCTTTAATACTAAGCTTAACCTAATGATTCGAGAGTCCCGAGTCACGTGGTTACAGTTGGGTGCACCGCCCCACCCCATCAGATCCTGCTGCGGCCGGATGTATGTAACTAGCGCTGGCTGCTTTTACATCTTGCGAGAGGCAACCTATGATCACGCCGATTTTGTTTTCCTTTTCTGTTATATTTTATAAAATATAATCACATAGTTTAATTGCTACGTAGAGCAATATATTTAAATGAATAAAATGAATGAATGAATGAAAAAATAATCTTTATTCTGGGACGTATTGTCCCTTAAGAATAAGAAACATGTTTAATAAGGTAGTGCAATTGCCTGGCTTATATAATTTCATATAAAGCTATTTATGTATTAAGAACATGAGACATGTAAGTACGGTTAATAGTAAATCAAATTGTATAAAGAATAAAAAATATATGAAAACAAAAAATAAAATAAAAATAACCATGAGAAAATAAGAAAATATAAATACAGCAAAGAAACTATATTTATATAGGTATACATTGATTAGAGAATATATTAAAAGATACCAGTCTCGCTGTAGCAGCCGTTCTTTAAGTTCTCTTTTATTTAAGACATTTTGTTTTATTATAGCTAATTCTCGCCTTTCTTATTAATTTTACTAATTTAGCAACCCATTCCAGAGTCCTTGGAGGAGGGGCTAAAAATAAAATGGATACCGGGACCATCATCATCAATATCAAATAGAGATATCAAACGAAAAATAGGTGATGTTTACAATATAATATCGACGTAGCGAACTGCTACGACATACTTTCTGATCTGCATGAAGATGAAATTTCGGAGCTATCTACATCTATAAACATTAAAGGGAAAATTAACAACCAGTATCCACCTATCATAATAAACAGCCCGTTTAATAACATTAAAGAAACCATAAATGCTTTAAAACCGCAAGTAAAAGAAATAAAAGTAAATATAATATAACAAGCATTTATACATTCAATAGCCAGGATTTCTCACTAATTAAAAATATTTTTAAAGAAATTAATGTAGATTTTCACTCATATTCTCCAAAAAGCGAAATAAAGCCTAAATTAGTTCTAAAAGGATTTTCCCCCAGAATTCCCTATCGAGGAGATAACAGAACACAGTGTACAAAATATACTAAATCGAAAAAAAAAAAAACGAAACAGGACTAATTAAACTTCCATTAGCAGTAGTGATTTTAGGAAATTTTTTTTTTTGACCAATAAAGAACAAATCAACTATTTTTTTTTTTTTACCAATAATTCATTTTGCATGCATTGTCACAAATAAACTCATTAACTTTCCTCATTATGTCAACAACTTTTTATCTACATTTTTTTTATTTTACCAATAATTTTGTTGAAATTCTCATTCCTTTTAAGTAATTCAATTTTAGCCTGCATGCATTGTCTTCATGGCCTTTAGATACTGCCTTTATGTTACTGTCCTTACTCTTATACATTTTTTTTATTTATTATTTTTTTTTTTTCTCACTCATACTTATGTTTTGTGGTGTCTGTTTTTTCATATATTTTTTTACAATTCAGTCATACCTTGTTGCTTGTTTTCTTTTCTTCTAGCCCTGATGAAAGCTTGCAATACAAGTCGAAACGTTGGCTTTAACAATTAAAATAAAATAATTTTATTTTGATCTGCTGAGCATCTATGACTGCCTACCCTAACTATCTACATCTCCTATACTTCACAGTCAACTATACCTTATGAATAAAGAACAATTAAATAAAATTAACTACGGTTGCGATCTAGTAATAAAATGGGAGATATACATGTCAATCAAAATAATCACGCAATGCTATGTATGCCAAGAATTCAATCACGTGGCATGTAACTGTTTTAAAAAACCCAAGTGTCTTAAATGTTCTGGAAATCACTTATCAAAAGATTGCCCCAACGCACTCATTGATGGATTTAAACCTAAATGTATCAATTGCTCTGATGAACATTTCTCAAACTCACCAAACTGTATAAAATACACAAGAAACATGGAATTGCAACTAAGCAAGAATAACCCCAGGATAAAAGCAGCTCCGCGAAAAAATTTTAAAGTAACTTAAGAAGCATTTCTAACACTCCCGAACCCAAAATCTCAGTGGCCTTCAAACACCTTCCCATCGAAAGATCATCAGAATACGGAGCCTTCGTTTTCTGATTGCTTTAAAAAAATTAAAAATTTTTCCAACATTGGAAAAATAATTTCGAATTTTAAAAATACTATGACAAAACTAAAAAATGCTGAAGACGGCATGTCAAAAGTTTTTATTTTAATAGAAGGATTGTTATCATTTATTGAATAATGGTAAATATAACAAATACTAATACATTTTATAATTATATGTTTAAATATGTTATAATCATAAATCTTTTAGAATTACTTACGAACTTCGGCTTCTCTCATTCTACCATTACAACCTACACTCATAACAACACCAGTACATCAACTTGCTACAGTTACATACTCGCACGTCTAAATAAATATTTTTACTTTACACAATTTACAAACATCACCTGACAGATACTAAAGAGATACTGAAATATGTCTCGAGCAAACAAACTTCTTACAGTATCCGTGTACTATAAACATAAATAATAAACAAACTCTTAAACATTTCTCCTCATTTCTGTTATTATTCTTTTATTTTATTTACCTAATCACTTATATAAGCAATCTCAATTTTAACGTAAATGATAACTAATAACGATAAAATCAAATTTTGTATGTGGAACGCCCAAACCATAAAAGATAATTCAATAGAATTTAATCAATTTCCATTCGAAAATGAACCTGACATTGTTTCTGTAAGTGAGACTCGACTAGCCCCAGGTGACAGATCCGAGTTACAAAATATATCGGAAGGATCCTAACAGGCAAGGCGGGTGAGTTATGATATTAGCCCGCCAAGATATTAGTCACACATATCTGCCGGTAGATGGCCTTACTCACGTCGAAGCTGTCGCCATTCAACTCATAATAAATAATAAAATTACCGCAATTATTGCTACTTATATTCCTCCCAATAAACTACATACGCCAGACTTAATTAAATAACTTAATATTAATACCAATCTGATCATCTTCGGGGACTTGAATGCCAAAAATAAATTATTGTCATAATAACAACAAAAATGGGAAAACACTTTAATATTATATCAAGATACAACATAGAATTCCATAGCCCCACAGAACCCACATATATTCAATCTCAATGCCGTTTTAAACCGAGTATTATAGAGTTAGCCCTTTCTAAAAATATGAATATCTCTCGTTTATTCTCTCTACCATGTCTTATCATCAGATCACAACCCTGTGATCTTCCTGGTAAATTCTAAAGTAAATAAATATAAATATGGTTAGTAGTGGAAACAATGGTAATTTTAGTGATGTAAATATTCCCGGAATAAAGTTTGAACACGTTGAACAATTCGAATATCTAGGGTCTATTATATAAAGAAAAAATTAAATTCAAGAGGGAATAGAGGCTAGGTTAAAAGCCGGTAATGCTTGTTATTTTTCGGTCGCAAAACTACTTCGAAAAAACTACTAGTTCGTGCTTAATCCCCAGAAATTTAAAGTTAAGGATATATAAGACTATTATACTACCAACAGTTCTCTACGGATGCGAAACATAGCCATTGACGTTAAGGGAGGAACGAAGTTATTTTGACAATAAAGTGCTGCGTAGAATATTTGGCCAAAAAAAGGGAGAATTTAGAAGGCTTTACAATGCGGGACTGCGCGAGTCGTATCCGCTAAATATAGTTCAGGTAATAGCAGCACGACGGTTACAATGTGCATGTAAAGTCGTTGGGTTTAGTAATGATCGAATTCCGAAAAAAGTGACCAGTTTTGAGCTGTCGGGTAAACGACCGAGGGGTAGACCAAGACGAAGATAGGAGGATTGCATCAAGGATAACCTGGGGGAATGGGTTGAAGGGAGGTGTGTGGTCAACGGTTGGTGGTGTCGGCATCGAACCTTCGAGTTGGCTTTATTTATTATTATTACATGTACACACTAACATACACAAATGAATTGTCAAGTAAAAATATGGTAAGTTAAGTTATTTCTTTGTATAGGAAAAAGAACGATTGAAGTAAGAACAAATTTGAATTTATATAAATGAAATGATTACGTACCATTATTGTACAAATAAAGGTTTCTAATTACTATAGTATTTTTATATAAAAAAAAGTTAATTACAACTCATATTGACAGGCGTCTGACTGGGATGTGAGGAGATATTGGAAAAAGTGTTTAAAATGAGGTTAAGGAAGGAGCATATCTTATTTCAGGACAGTGGTCCAGAGGGTAGCGGATCTGGCTAGGAAGGAATGTTAGTATAAAGTTGTCTCATGGAAAGGCGAGTTATAGGAGAACGTGATCTTGTTGTGAATTGGGAGTGGACGGAAGACTTGAATTTCAAAAGATTATAAATGTGGGTTGGGCGATGGTTATAAATGTTGTGGAAAAGGAATGTGCCCAGTTAATATAGTCTGCGGATGGATGGGTAGAGCCACAAAAAGGCAGTGTAAAGGTGTGAAACATGGGAACGCCTTGTTATTTCTACGTTAATTTTAGTCGTTATTTAATATGTTAAAATATTAGTAATGTATTCTATTCGAGTTTGAAATAATTTTTTACCTTATTTAATTAAATACTGTATAGTCGAATGTTGCTTTATAAATATATAAATAAAATGCGAATATCATGTTACTTTATATTTAGAAAGTTTTATATTGCATTAAAGTAATTTAAAAAAAAGATAACAAAAGTGACTTTTGTAAGAAAAAAAAGCTCGAAGAAAGGCTTCAGTCAAAAATGATGTTATGATTTGTAACATAGCAGCAGGAGATGAAATGATAATTTAGGTTCTAGGAAGAGAAAGTAGATTCTAATTATTAATAATTTTTTTAATAAATAATTTAATTTGTCTATGTTGTATATATGGGTCATTCTCATAACCTCAGCTAAAATTAAAAAAAAAAAAAAAAAATGGATTTTTAAAGTTGATTAATTTTTTATTATTTTTGAGTTTTCTATTATAGTATACCTTCTATTTATTAAATTCCCAGGTGGGGCCATTTTTTTTTTTCCATTTACCACTGTTTTGAAGTATTTTATAGTGCTTTTCATAAAAATGCTCTTGACCGTTACTCTTTCTTTAAACTTTTTTTTTCGTATTAAAAAATCATTAATGTCCTCAAATGGATAAAACTAAATAAATAAAATAATAAAATTTATTATTGATATATAAAAAATTAAAGTAATAAAAAAATTGTGATCAATTCTGGAAGAATTTTACAAAAAAACAGTTTAGTTGTTTAACCATTTTATTGAATGAGATTTAATTTTTAATATTGGAGCAATATTAACTCCGAAACTTTTTTCCTTTTTTTCTTTTTTCTTTTTTTATAATTTTTTTTTTCCCTACCTTGCCTTTTCAGACATTCGGGGTTTTGATGGCAGCGGGTTCAAAATATGGGTTTCAACATGAACTCCAAAACATGTTGAAGAAAATAAAAGATAAATAGGAGTTATGCCTTAAAAAGAAATATTAAGGTTTAATTTTTTAAAATCTACCCCCCCCCCCCCCCCTCCCCCCCCCCCCAAAAAAAAAAATGAATATCAAATCAGTGATGTTTCAGCCTTATAAAAATGTTGGTACATTAATATGTAACTCTAACGATTTGAAAAAAAAAAGGTGTAACAGTAGTGAATGTGATGGTCGTGAGGAACATCCCGTAATTTAATGTTTATTGCATCACCACAGCCATACTTAAACGTTTGACTAATCAGTTGTGTACATCTAGAAATAATCAAATATGGAGTTCATGGGCTTTTAAAAAATACGAATCATTTCAAAAGAACATGACGGTCGTGAGTAATAAAAGGTACGAGGAAGAAAACACCCTGGGTTGATGCAAATCGTAGAAAATAGACTGAAAAATGTCTTCCAAACACAAAATTATGAAGCTAACTTCACGAATTACTCCGCAGATAGCAATAATTAGCACTAGCTTATTCTTGTAGAGAACATTGAAATAATTATTTAGTGTGACGGTCGTGAGGCCAAACCGAGGGCAAAAAATAAAACGGAATTTTAAGTTTCTTTTTAAAAATGTTTAAAAGCATGTTAACTTATTTTCCAATACATGTTTTCATACACTAGAAAATAAATAAATACTTAAATAACCTCCATGAAATCTCACTCTACAGGTAGGGACATGGGACGGTCATGAGTTTATAAGCCTTTTTATAGCTATAAAAATATAACAAAAATATTTTTGTTGACTCTTTCCATAAGTCAGCCTACTTTTTTGCCATTGATTCGAAATATCCTGTTAACCAATTACCGCCTCAAGCTACAAGTAGCCTTTCTTCAGCTGTGTTTTAGATGTTCATGGAGTTACAATGAAAGTAATAATAAAGAAACAATCGTAATATATTCTTTAACAAAAATTGCAGAAAGTTATTGAAAATATTATTTAAAACAATTTAGGATGTTATAAGATTTGGGTACTACATTATCAATAGTTCATAATAATCTAAAAACGTTCCTCTGGTGATAAGCATACAACCTTTTGGTTTAAATAAATTACTTCTTCAGGTTAGATGGATATATTTAAAAATACTTTATAAGATGGAGGTTAAGTTTTAAAAAAAAAAATAACTGTCGTGTAGTATTATCAATTGTCACATGTTCTTATAACCATAGCAACTATGGTAGGTTCTTGTTCAGGTTATAATATAATTAAATTGTTCTATCTGTTATCGAAAATGTTGTTCTTAATATTATAATAAGTTTTAAAATCTTGATGTGTACTTACTGCTACCAAACCTCCAGAACTACAGGGTAAGTCCAAATAGTCGAATTGGAGTTGCACAAGTTTGTCAGGGTCTGTCATGAGGTAGACCCCGCAAACTGTTGGATCGTCACCTGATGACTTGTAAAAGTAATGGCCTGGTTCGCTCGTTACTAGCATACAATCTGGAAAAGACAAAAGTAGTTAATACCTTCATGTAAACATTGGCAAAATATTTAAGTATTATTTTATTATAATCATGAAAGGCTTCTATATAAATATTTTAATTTTATTTAATACAAGCATCCCCCGTCGCGACTTCGCCTGCTCTCATAAGTAAAGAATCTATATAATTGCATCTAATAATTGAAGTTTTATTTGTTCAATGATATTTAAAAGCATAGAAGTAATTATTAACATAGTTGAAATTGCAGTGATTAGGTTCTTGAAGATTACGTAAAAGCATAATCAGCCATTCAATTTTTAATTTTAATGTATGAGTTGGTAATTCAAATGGACGGTAATAAACTCTTGCGTATAATGGCCGCATTATCAGTGCCTACTATTAAAGGCGCATGTATCATATTTTTACACACATCATAAAACAAAGGATCAAAATTTTGCTTTGGTAATAACTTTCATTCTGCAGAAATAATTTATTGATTTTGATTTATTGATATTTCTATATTTTTATTTTATTTTTACATTTCATTTCCTTCTGTCCTTTTTTATTGTCCGTTTATTATCCTTTATTCCTTTATTAGAAGTCGATTGCTGATATAACGGTTAAGCCGGTCTGGATCTAGGGCCTGGATATTTGGCAGTGCCTCACCCGCTGAGCTACCGAGTCTTCCATGCTTTTCCAATTTTTGCAAGAAATAATTTTATTTTTCATCGCTTTTCATAAAACCACGGGTAGATCATTTACTGAAATTATATACAGCTATCTAATAATGACCTCCTGATTTGTTGAGGGTACAAGGTAACTTCAATTTCTGAACTTATATCTCTTCATTACCAATTTCGAGATTACTAATCATCATAGGTTCAGAAAAATTTGTCCATGCTGCATTTGGGATCTACACTTCCGGGACCAATCTGACTCAGGAAAAATTCAATTTCTATTGTATCAGCCGTTGGCCACCAATTGTTTCGGAGAACCCCTCTCCTTAGGGAGTGCTCAGTCTTACTAGAGACTAGGGTGGGCGAAGTACCAAATCCGATTGAAACCGATCTTTACCGAAGCCGTCCTTTGTTCTTCATTTCCTTAATTTATAATATTAATAAAAATAACCGAATCTATCAATTACAAATAAGAATTTTACTTATTAGCTAGAGAAACTATTAATTTTATTTTTTACCGTTTTTATAGCTTATTTATTTGTTACATTACAACATACTAAACTTTAAAATCAAGAACTTACTTGAAGATTTAACCAACTCGTAAAAAAGTGTTACAATTGGAGCTCACAGCTATGAACTCCACCTTTTGTTAAGGTTATGAAACCATTTATAATTCTTTTTCTACCCTTCAGTGATTACAAAAACACAATTGAAAAAATATTCGATTAGCTGAAGGTCAGGAGTATGTACACTGGGTGCTCCCTCGTGCCAACCCTTGACAGGATTACTGTATATTATAATACATTTGCAGACTGTGATAGTGAAATGAATGAAAATAAATTTTATTCTGGGGCCTTGCCCCTTAAGAATAACTACAATGAACAATTAATGGCTACCTTGCATACCGTATATATAATTAAGAAATATGATAAAAGCAAGGAAAATATAATTAAAATTAACTTAAGGAATTAAAAGAAATTCAAATTACAATATAAAAGTAATGTTACATATTTTCAAATATCACACAAAAAAAACAAATTATATCTTGAGGTTAGAATCTAAGATAAGTTACGAAAACAAAACTAGAGAAAATTAAACAAAAACTCAATGAAATCAAATACAATAATCAAAGCTGAGAAATAAAAATTATCTAGAAAGATAATGTGTCTTATCTGATAGATAATATAACTTATGCCAAAATCAATTCAGTGCAATAGTACTAGACTAATACTGTACAAAATCAATATTATATTTTGAATGTTCATATCTCATTTTAAGAGATATTTTCTACATCTATATGACTATTGGATTGAAAATCTAACAGGTAAATGAAAAGTCGGGATTTGAAGCTGTTATGAGTGGAGGAATGGCGAATGATGGGAGGGAGGGACTTCCAGAAGTTGGAAGCTCTGGATACAAAGGAACGTTTGAAGGATGTTGTGTTGAAAGGAGTTAGGTAGAGGTCTGAGGAACGGGATCTGGTTTTGCGAGAACTCACTGATGATTTTAATGTTAAACCTTTCAGGATACAGGAGGGTGATTGAGAGGAAAGAGATTTGTAAAGGAACGAACCAAGAAAGTACTGTCGACGGAAGGAAGGAAATAACCATTTTAATTTGGTGTAGTGGTGGGAAATATGTTCGTGGCGTGGTATTCTCAGAACGAATCTCAGACAGCAGCTCATTATCTTCTTTAATGTATTACAAGTGCAAATATAAATAGTATTGATTAATCAAATAGAAAATTAGAATTTTCTTGTCATTCCCATAATAAGGGAGGGAGTGAGAGAGAGAAACAGTGAGAGAGGGAGGGAGTGAGTGAGAGAGGCGGACTGAGAGAGAAAGAGAGGGGGAGGGAGAAAGAGAGAGAGAGAGAGAGAGAGAGAGAGAGAGAGAGAGAGAGAGAGAGAGAGAGAGAGAGAGAGAGAGAGAGAGAGAGAGAGAGAGAGAGAGAGAGAGAGAGAGAGAGAGAGAGAGAGAGAGAGAGAGAGAGAGAGAAAGAGAGAGAGAGAGAGAGTGAGAGAGAGAGAGATTGATAGATAGAGATAGAGATAGAGATAGATAGATAGAGAGAGAGAGAGATGGAGAGAGAGCGAGAGAGAGAGATTCTTTATTTGTAATTTTATTTATTTCTGTACCTATTTGTTATTTTTCGTCTAAGAGAAAAATCATTTTTTATTTTTTCGTCATACCTATATAGAGTAGAACTTTGGACTGGAATAATGCAGAAAAATATTTTTTTAAAAATTCACGGTTTCAGTCCTAATTCCAAACCCATCACCATCCATCATGACCTTATTTCATGTTTGCTTAACATTTTCCAAGCCGAATTTTCAAAACAACTTCAGAAAAAAATCAAACATTCTTATCGTTTGGATCTATCTACCATATCTAACTATTCTTATAAACAGGATCACAAATTCAAAAGTTGAAGGAATGGCCAAAAAATAAATTTGTTGTATACTTTTATAATTGTTGTTCAGCCCATCCACTTGTATTCAGATATCATTTTATTCTACCTCCACTGACTTTTAACAACAGTGACGTATTATTGAAGCGCTATTGTCTACTATATCTCTCCTCATTAGACGAAGTATGGGCTCAGAGGTCACTGAGGTTGATTGATTTATATTACTAATTTTTAATTTAGTTAAATATTATAATTTTCCCTATATTCTTTTTATAGACATATCATTCGTTTTAATTTCAAAAGAACTATTGATTACTATAGTTCAATATAATTTTATTGACCTTAGGTGTGATGAATTAATATTATTTTATAAAATACATTTTTTTTTTTTTTTAAACTATTTATTTATATTTAGAACTGTATACAGAAATACAAATTTGAGAAAATCATTAAAATTTCTTGCCAGTAACATGTGAAAAACCATTTACTAATACCACTTCAATAAAAAGAAAAAATAACCTCTGTACCATCTTCTTTTCAGAGGCTTCGGTGAATTATAGGGAACAGAATGGGAAGCAAGTTGAGAGACTAGTATATGAGAATGGTTCTGGAGTTTACTACGAAAGGATAGGTATCTGTTTTGGGCTAAATCAGCAACATATGAAACATTCAGGTCTTTATGGACAAGTTTATTTGTGACATATTAAGGATTTTTCGAAGGTTTTTGGATTGCAAGTATTGGATACGAGATGAATTAGATGGTTTCTTGAAGCCCCAAAGCTCAATCCCAAATGTCCAAATAGGTCTGATAACTGTCATGTAAATGAGTCTTTTGTAATTCGTGTCATGTAAATGTTGAAGAAGTCGAAAACGACGACAAAATATATTTAAAAAATTAATAAAAAAATTGTTGGCTCGTGCCATATCGGCTGTCCTCAATCGAACTTATTTTGAAATGTATATTCTGCCCCCTTCACCTGGTAGAGAGGATTTTATTCTTTGAAGGATAGGATTGCATGAATTTTCATAAATTCCAAATGGCAGTAGGCTTCCATTATAGATGAAGGGATCAAAGTTTTCAAATGCGGAATATGATCCCTTACGTGACCGAAATAAATTGACTTTACCTTTGTTAAATGTCATTTCTAAAGAGCCATTTGGATTGCTATTTTATTTTTCAAATGAAACTACCTTATATATGTATGTATAATTTAAGTTTTAAAATTGATACAATTAGCCATGAACTAATACTATTCTAAATGATTAAACCATAAATATTTTTAATAGCTCATGTATTATTGATATATACATAAAAACGAAAATTGCAGAGAAATGAAAATTATATCCTATAAAATAAATTTTTATTTATCTTTTTTTTTTTTATCCTTACCTATCACTTATCTTAAGACAACAAGGAAATGTGATATTGTTATGAAAGATCACTGGACTGTCAGGCCATGAGGAAGGTCAGCACCCAGCGGTACTTGCAGTTAGCATGATCTTTAATTAATTTTATCCGAGTAGATCCCTTGACCAACCCCTTTTTAGCCTTCTTTATTCTAGGTATTCTCTGGCATCTTTCTCGAGGCCATGGTTTGTATTAGATTGTAGATATGTTAGTAGAGTTTGCCATGAAATCTTTCGTATGAAGTCTGCATGTGATCTTGTACCATGGGTATGCTTAAGTCTGTGCAATGTTGTGCTAATGAAGTAGAAATGTGATTGTGTAGTTAGTCTTAATATCTTTGACTGAAAAGTCTGTATATTTTAAAATTGTGTTTTTTTTTTTGTTGTTTTTTTAAGTATAAATAAGTATAAGTATTTAATCAACAAGTGGATATAATAATCTCATTCTTTGTTAAGGCTCAGGCGTTTCTGTTTCACTGTCCTAAATATTGAACAGCGCGTCAGTTTAATTGTAATAGTCTACTTACAATTTGCTCTAACATTTTTGAAAAACTACTGAATAGACGTAATCTCGACACATTAACAAACAAATTTCATCTGAGCACCAATTTTGATTAATTGGAATTTAATTCTGAAATTAGAATACCATTGAATATATTTTATATGAAATGGAATACTTGAGAAAACTATTTTAAAAAAAAAAGTGTGTAATAATAACTTTTATTCGGGACTCGACGGACGAGCTAGTTTATATTAGGTGAGGATCTCAGTGCGCTCAGTACAGAAGTTTGTGGGTTCGAATCCCACCTGGGCGAGTGAAAATTTATCTTGTCCTTCCCCCTATACAAGAGATGGTAACCTGTAAGATGACTGGTCCTTTCTACTCTACTTGGAGTAAATTAGTCCAACCTTAGCAAATAAAAAAAAAAAAACTTTTATTTCCTTGTATTTTTTTTTTTTTAATCTGCCTTATGAATTGTTTATTTTTCAAACACAGTTATTTGAAATAAAAGTTGTTAAAATTTCATCTGAAACTCTTTCGAACAATGTTGTTTTTAAACGTTATTAAAACTTTACCTCGAGGTCCCTTTTAACTCAGACGTTAGTGTTCTGTCAATATTCCAATGCTTTAAATCGTAAAACATTTTTGTAACTTTAATTTTGGCCGTGTGAAGTTATTGTTTTCAATGTATCGTTAATGTGAATTACTCTGTGTTCATTTGTTGTAATGTGTATTAAGGGAAGCAAAACCCTGCGGTACCGCCTTCTGATGTGTTTTTTTTTTTTCTAACAGCCCAGGAGATCCCTCATCTAGATCATTCTCTGGATGTTGTCTGGAATATGAGTTGTGGCCATGTTGTTTATGAGTGTTTTAAGATGACTATGTAATTTTTTTTGGAATCATTTTTAGCATCCATATTTGTACGTTAACAGTTTGCAGGCGAATATGAGTAAGTGTAGTTATGTTAAGCCGTCTCCACACAAGTGTAATGTCATAAAACGGAACACAAAACAGACATGCTCGTTGAAGACTGCCGAATGTGTGGTGTTTTCCAACACACATTAAATGAAGTTTTTTTTCCCATAGCAAGAGCCGAAACAGAGAAAATTGCCCATTCACTTCGCTCGGTAATAACGAATTATAGTTTAACTATATTTTAAGTTACATACTACAATTATATTATTGATAATAAATTATACTTACCTTTAAAACACAATGAGATAAAATTGAAGTCTTTGGAAAAAGATTGAGTGTTTCTTGAAATTGTCCGATTTAAAAACGAATTTTTCAAGGTTTTTTTTTTTTTTTTTCAAGGTTTTAAAGTGAAAAATAATATACAACAAGTAGAGTGTTGAAATAACTTGTGGATTTAGGGACTGCCTGAAGTCAAAACAGTGAATCCCTATCAGGTACGGACTAAATGAAGCAAACGGGAATGGTAAATGGAGCCGTCCTTCAGTAGGTGGTGAAAAACCTGCCTTCTTCACCAGCACCGAGTGTTAAGGGCTGTTTTGCGTCAAATAAATAAATATGTAAATATATTTCTAATTTATTCATTTAGTAAAATCAGTAAAATCACTTGTGATACAAAAAATTAAGTAATTTTTCTATCTTTTAATGAAACATTGATAATTATATTATGAAAAGACGATCACATTACACAAAGTTCTATGTTACAATGCTGGTAATTTTGGCATCTTAGGATGATTAGTTAGAAGCCAGTAGCTACAAAAACTTTTCTTTACTGATAGTGTCATTGATAAAACTCTACTCTTAGGAGCACAACCTTAACTGAAAGGGCAGACAAATGATGGCCGCCGAGGTTTTTGCTAAGGGCTCTAGGCATTTTTCAAGACAGCTCTGTCGATTTCTTCTCTCCGAGTTTTAAGGGCAGGAGATTAAGGTGGCTTTTTGCTGTTTAGTAAATCTTAGGATCCATCATTCACAATCGAAGGCAGCTCCGAAGTCGGTGTTTTTTTTTTTTCCCCCCGTTTAAAGGTATTCGTTTAAAGGTTTTTATGTTTAAAGGTATTCTTTAAAAAAAAAATTAAAAAAAGAAGTATAGATTTATCTAAAAAAAAAAAAAATAATGAAAAAATAATACCTCTAATAATATGTTCGGTCGTTCGTTTTGTTCTGGATCCGGCTCCAAGCCTTGTCCTCTGAAAAATAAGATATTAAATATAAGTAAACTTTCATCATAAACTTATTATTAATATTTATATTAATAAAATTTAAATAATACGAAGCTACGATGTATTCATATATATATCAAAATAATAAATTTTTAATTAACAATAATGCGACACAGTAGGCGAACTTCTCAAAGTCCTCAACAAAAAATCCGATAACCCTTAACTCTCCTAGGAAGCAGACACAGTTGGGCCGTATACAAGGGATAGTTTCATGTACCAATACCTTACCTTATAACATTTTAAGTAAACACTTAGATCCCACAGATTTAATGATTCTCTCCACCGTACTTAGTTAACTTCCAACCTTAAACTACCAAGAAACCCTTAGTTGGTTAGATGTAGGGTTGGGACGATGGAGATAAAAAGGGCCGGAAAAAGTATTCTTGGGGCCGTGTTTCTTCTTGTGTCTTGTCTTTTTCTGTTCCTGCCTAGTTGGTCTTGTGGCTGGTTCTGTCACTTTCCACTGATAACACCATGTGAACTGATAGACTTCGTTTCTCTTGAAGACACCTCACCGATCATAGAACATGACTTCCACCGACGACGCCTTACCCACATCATAGCATCTCTCATTCATTAAGATAGGTCTAGATTAATTTTGTTTTAAATCTTTGCATCGAATTGTAATAGTAAATGTCAACCTTTTGTTTGAATATTAATTTAAGTTGCCTCTAATTTCACTCATCCAATTAATTCCCTTAGGTTAGGTTATTATTTGGCCCAACGTATCAAACCTTTAGATTATTGTTAATTTATTAATTATTATAAAAATATTTATAATTTATCAGGCAAGTAGGTCCTGACTGGCATCCATTTAGATTAATACTGATCCGGAAGCGGAATTGCGGACATATACATATACATATACACAGCAGTATATGTATATGGACATGTATAGCAAAACCCAGACAAAGCTGATGGAATTGGTTGTTGTTTGGAAGATTAATATCATATTTCAAAAGTAATGGTCCTTGATTTTTTAGAATATTTTTTTTCGAAATCAGCTGCTTTGATACTGGATTGATTAATAAAGTTATCACAAGGGAAATTACTAACAAACCCTGTTGGGATGACTGTAGGTACTGAGTTGATGGAGAACCTAAGAAGGAAGTTGTTATTGACAGATTTATTTTCTTAGAAAGTGACGAGGGTTGACCGACCTATGAGGGGAGTGGGGGTTCACAGCTCCCAATCCCACCCCTTCGTCGATCTAAGAAGTCTTTTATGTAACTCTTTCAGCTTCTGTCGCCTCTATTGCTAAGATTTTAGATGTCTTCAATAAAATAATATTTTCTACCATTCATATTCTGTATACAGATAGGGTGTAAATGTTATAAATGGCAAGTATCTGGTGAAAAAAAAAAATCTTTTCATGATAATTTTTGATAAAAATTATTAAAGCAAAGAAAAAACAGAATGTGGTTGTTGCTTATTTGGGCTTAACGTCCTTATGTACTTGTAAGTACAGGATCAACGGATTATCCTATAGGTTACCAACCTATTCTAGCCATGATGGAAAGGTCAAGATTTATTTGGTGTATCAAAAAAAATGTGGTTATATGAAGAAGATAGTTTATGACGCAGTAAGGATCAAGTAAAACTACCTTGAAGTTTAAAAAAAAAACTTTTAATGGAGTGCCAAAATTTCGTCCATGATTACAAGCATTTTAGGGCTAAAAATAAAACAGAATACGACAAAAATGATTATTTGTAAAATTATAAAATTGAAAACTATTACAAAATTCCGAGATTTTAAAAACACAATACCGATTTAAAAAACTATGACTGGGAAAATCAATAGATCGTGGATATGTCTATTTATAATCTACAGCTTTTCCCAATTTACATTTTAGAATTAAAAAGATCAAATCATTTAAATTATTAATTAAATTAAATTGACATTTAATAATTATTCGAAATAGATAATGTTGAGAGATAATAGGGGTTTCAAACTTGTCTTTATTTTTCGAACCAATTAGTCCAGTAAAAAGGTATTTTGAACTAGAAAGTTTATGGCTAATTTTTTTGGTGGCTCGTTGTATATTTTTTGGGATGCTGAACACGAATCTGAAGTTTTCCAACAAAATTTTCATCGGCTAATATGAGAAAAATTAGAAAAAAGTAAAAAAAAACTTTAATTTTTTTCATTATTTTGCTTGTAATTTGCAAAGTAGTCATTTTAAGCGAAATACACTTCTCTACTAAAATAAAAAGAAGAAAATGACCTACAATGTATGTCCTTATGTTTCTTCCAAAGGAATTTGGCTAACTGGGGGCCAGTCCCACTTCTCAGCAAAAATATGTTTGTCTTACTTTTTTGTCAATAACACCGAACCTATTCGCCCGATTAAAAATTACTATTTTTCACCTTAAAGATGATTAAATTTACTAGTAGACTATTAAATAAGAAATTTTAATAATTTTTCTTAAAAGCACGCTAAAAACCCCGTATTGTTGTAAAATCCACGTTTTTTTTTCACATTAGTCACTCAATAAAAGCTGGTAAAATTTACTATTCGTCCTACTCAAAATTTCTTTTTTGTAATCTAAAAGGTGGTCAAGTTTTCTATTAGACTCTATATATGAAGTTTCAATCAGCTTTCTTCAAAAACACATGCCAGAACTCTAAAGATCCCGTAATTTTATGAAATCCACGTTTTTTTAGCACATTATTCGCTGTAACTCCGAAACTATTGTACCGATTAAAAATTGCATTTTTTTATCTCAAAGCTGGTTAATTTTTTTTTTATATCGTATGTATGTAATTTATATTAAATCCCGTGAAACACCAACGCTAGCATGCTATATATATATATTTTGGCGAAATATGACAATTATGACATGTTCAGTGGACTGGCGTGGATTTTTTACGGAATATAATGTAAATTACATATATAAGATCTAGTAGTAAATTTAAACAGCTTTAAGATTAAAAAAATAAATTTTGAATCGAACAAATAGTTGCGAAGTTATAGCGAACAATGTGCCAATAAAACGTGGATTTCATAAAAGTACGGGACCTTTAGCGTTCTGGCATGTGTATTTCAAGGGACCCGATTAAAACTTCATATATAGAGTCCAATAGTAAATTTTACCAGCTTTTATTGAGTGTCTAATGTGAAAAAAAACGTGGATATTACAACAATACGGGGTTTTTAGCGTGCTTTTAAGGGAAATTATTAAAATTTCATATTCAATAGCCTACTAGTAAATTTAATCATCTTTAAGGTGAAAAATAGTAATTTTTAATTGGACGAATAGTTTCGGACTTATTGACAAAAAAGTACGACAAACATATTTTTGCGGAGAAGTGGGACTGGCCCCCAGTTGGGCAAAATCCTTTTTGTAGACCTTACATCTGAAAAAAAATAACATAAGGACATAAATTGTAGGTCATTTTCTCCTCTTTATTTTAATATAGATAAGTATTTTGCTTAAAATGATTACTTTGCAAATTGCAAGCAAAATTTTTTTTTTTTTTTCTAATTTTTCTCTTATTTGCCGATGGAAATTTTGTTGGAAAATTCAGACTCGTGTTCAGCACCCCACAAAATATAAAGTAAGCCATCAAAAACAATTACCCATTAACTTTCTAGTTCAAGCCTTATTTAGAAACCATTTGACTACACTAAATATAGTTTCTAAACGGTAGGTACTAACGACATATATTATATAACGAATATTATTCTTCATTAATTTTATGATAGGAAACTGTCGTAAAGTTTTTGATCCGAGCTATACTAAGAGAGCTAGAGCGTGTAAAAATGTCACATTCTTGCGCGTGAAAAAAACATTAACCATTTTGATGGTGCAAAAACGTTACACTAGGAAACTATAGACCCCAACCGAAATTCATCCATGTCAAAGAATAAACAAACAATATGACCAGCACTGAATGATACTAATCCACACGACGTTAACGCTCAGCAAAAGGGTATCAGAGCGCCTTAACTCATTCGTTTGTTGTATTACATTCTTGTATATTTTTTAATTTTTCTAAAAATATAAAATTGAATGTAAGTTAAACAGTAAAAATTTCTATTTGTCCCTAACCATTTCTCTACCCATTAGGGCCATTATCAGTTCATGGTAAATGTTTACTTTTATACTAACCCATGAACGCAATCAGAAATTCAAGTAAGAACTCCTGTTTTTTTCCTAATCTTGTAGAGGTTCTGTCCAGTGTTGACGAAATCTTGAAAAATGGATGAAAAGTGCTGACAGTCTAGAAGTATGTGTTTTTCCAACCCAGATCCCGAGAGTTGACACATATAGGGGCCATTAAGCCACGTTATTGCTAAGTTAGTTTTATCAAATTCATTTGTATTGTTGTAAATTTTAGTGTTTAGACTACTTATAATTTTCATTTTTTTAAACACCCGAATTTGTCCAACTATGGGCTGCAAAGAACTCGTAAAAAAAAAACGTAAAAAAGTACGACAAACATATTTTTGCGGAGAAGTGGGACTGGCCCCCAGTTGGCCAAAATCTTTTTTGGAGAACTTACATCTGAAAAAAAAATTATAAGGACATAAATTGCAGGTCATTTTCTCCTCTTTATTTTAATATAGAAAAGTATTTTGCTTAAAATGATTACTTTGCAAATTACAAGCAAAATAATAAATAAAATTAAAGCTTTTTTTTCTTCTAATTTTTCTCTTATTTGCCGATGGAAATTTTGTTGGAAAACTTCAGACTCGTGTTCAGCACCCCACAAAATATAATTTTTTTTAAATACCCGAATTTGTCCAACTATGGGCTGCAAAGAACTCAAGACTTCTTGATTTTTCTTCTCTTCTCCTCTCAGAATCTCTTCATACAGTCGCTTCTACTTTTCCTCTCCTCCTCGGAAATGATCTGCTTGAGTCTCACGTTGGGTGGTTTCTCCGGAAAAGATTATATTTTGTCAATTCTACTCCTTTATTTTTTTCTGTTGTGGACCATCTGCAGAGTAATTCCAATCTACTCAGCATCCCCTTTCTCCTCAGCCACCCATTTAGAAGTGGATTTTAACCCTATATTGCAGTTGAAGATTCTTTTCATCAATCTGTCTTCATTCTACCTTAGTAGGTGTCCGTAGAACGCCAACGTCCGCTTTCTCATAGTGTCTGTGATTTCGTTAGAGTACTTGTAGAGTTCCTCATTTTTCCTACATTTTAAAAATTTTAATATGTCTTTGTTCTTCTTTTATAAAAATAATTTCAAAATTTAAAATGAAAAATGAAAATTCGCATATTAAATGACAACTTTAAATTAGCTCCCGAACAATAAATATTCACTTTTTCAACAGAATAAATTGGACACAAAAAATTGGATTCTTCAATTTGTTGAAAATAAGATAGATTAGAAAAAACAATTTTTTTTTTTTTAATTTAATTTAATTTTTCTTTATTTTTTTTTTTAGTTTTTGTTCTACTTACAATTACATTATTTATTATAGGTTCTTTTTACGAACAGTAATTACGTTTAATTGTTTTCTACGAACAATTCCACGAAAAATTACATGGACATCCTAATACACTTATAAACAACATGGCCACAATACATATTCCTGACAACACCCAGAGAAGGCTAAAAAGGAGCTGGATGAGAGACCTCTTAAACTAAAATATCAATAATGACCGGATGTACCGCATGGTTCTGCTCCCCATATCCCTTCCACCCCATTTTCTTTCTCACAACACATTCACTGGTTGTCTAATTGTAATTGACAGGTGTGAATAAAGATATTAAACGAAAACAAAAATAAATACATATTTCCATTAATCTACCTAATTTTTAGATTGTTGATTAATTAAAATGCTTAAAACATTAGATAAATGTAATATGCTTTCAAAATGGCACATGTACATAAACTTCAAATACTAGACTGTCTGATAGGATTACTGTATGAAGAGATTCGAGAAAATAATATGTATTTGATCCAATATTAAATGTTAATGCCAGTTACATATTACAGTAAAATTTCACAAAAAAAAATAATCATATTTTGCTATAAGCACTATTTTATATATATTATGTTTGGATATAATATTTTATAGTAAAATTGAATAAAAATAAATGAAAAAATCAAAATAATAATTATTAATTTTTTGATCAAAATATGTAGAATGTCTGAGAACGAAAAAAAACATGTCTGAATGTTCCTCTTAAAGTGAAAGTACTAGAGAAAGATAAGTTTGATGTTCGCCAATTTGAACGAGCGTTGAATGAACGCCCTAAGGGTGATTGGCGGCCATTATTGGATTGTCCTTGTCATCAGCCAGTCCGACGAGGCTAAGGTAATTCCTTGTTAATCTTCGGTTGATTGCGCGTCAACTTGGAAAGACATCGAGTTATCTAATTCAGCTTTTTGTTTCAGGGACAAACATTCGACATAGAGAAAGACTCTACGGCGACAGCTGAGAAGAAATACTTTCCATCTCTGGTAAGAGCATTGTTAAGGAAAATACGTCAATTATATTAAATCTCATGTGCCCCATCCTATCCTTTAAATAACTTTAATTCATCTGTTATTTCTTCTTTTATTTATTTATAACTATATATAGCACTTATTGTGAGATATTAATCCTATTACCCAACTAGAACAATTTCGATCGCCTAGATCAGTAAAAATGACCACTGTGAGATCTAGCCACCACTGGAAGTTTGTTCAGCTGTCGCTGCAGCGGCAAAAGCGTTCCTCAAAGACTCATTCCTTTGAACTACCAACTGGGTGATGTCCGGCATTCTCTCACACAAAAGCTCAACTAATTGTTTCTGCAGATCCTCGGGAGCTCTGGGGTTCGATACTCTTCTAGGAACATTAAATTCAGCAACTAGCAACTAATCCTATTCTTTTGTTAGATAGAATAATACAGTAATATTTTTTTTGGTTAATAATGAAACGGATAGCTACATTGAGAGCGTCCTTGATTGGGACAGAGAGAAAGAGAGAGAGAGAGAGAGAGTGAGAGATAGTGAGAGAGAGAGAGAGAGAGAGAGAGAGAGAGAGAGAGAGAGAGAGAGAGAGAGAGAGAGAGAGAGAGAGAGAGAGAGAGAGAGAGAGAGAGAGAGAGAGAGAGAGAGAGAGAGAGATAGAGAGAGAGAGAGAGAGAGAGAGAGAGAGAGAGAGAGAGATAGAGAGAGAGAGAGAGGAGAGAGAGAGAGAGAGAGAGAGAGAGAGAGAGAGAGAGAGAGAGAGAGAGAGAGAGAGAGAGAGAGAGAGAGAGAGAGAGAGAGAGAGAGAGAGAGAGAGAGAGAGAGAGAGAGAGAGAGAGAGAGAGAGAGAGAGAGAGAGAGAGAGAGAGAGAGAGAGAGAGAGAGAGAGAGAGAGAGGAGAGAGAGAGAGAGAGAGAGAGAGAGAGAGAGAGAGAGAGAGAGAGAGAGAGAGAGAGAGAGAGAGAGATTCATATTTGTAGTTATGCTCCAATAAATGATCAGATCTATTAGAGAGAGAGAAAAACTTTTTATTTGTATGATTACAATCTGCCTCTCTCAAGAGCAATGAGTAATGGATGACAGAGACTCATTCATACAATATGTACAATGTGTAGATCTATTAGAAATAATAATAATAATAATAATAATAAAATATATATATATATATATATATATATATATATATATATATATATATATATATATATATGTATAATTAACTGTTTTACAATAATAATGGGTTTTTGGTCTTTATATAAGGGTCAACAAAATATAATTTTGATAATATATATATATATATATATATATATATATATATATATATATATATATATATATATATATATATATATATATATATATATATATATATATATATATATATATATATATATATATATATATATATATATATATATATATATATATATATATATATATATATATATATATATATAAAATAGTCATCAAGCTTTCATCAATTTACCGAATACAGTGGAATAATTATTGGGAAGAAATTAGCTGTCATTATTTTTGAGCTAAATGAAATTGAAAGGATAAAAGAAAAAGACCGGTGATTAAAGACTTTTTACCTTTAGTTAAATATCATCGACTTTCCGTCAATATTTGTTGTTCTTTTTTTCCAGAATTCTAATTAAATCCAAAATTAAAAATTAAAATTAACCTGTAAGAGAAAGCTGTGACTTATAACATTATTTTAGAGGTAATATAAGTAGTTAAAACTTTAAAATGTAACTAGTCTCTAGAGAAATTCATTACACTGTTAATATTATTTCTAGATTTGTGGTAGGAGATTACTAAATAGGCTTCATTTGTTTTCTTAGCCTAAGATAGCTGTGGAATATAATAATTCCATTTCACGCCACGAAAAACACGCTCTGCCATGCAGATATTATCAAAAGCGCACGAATTCTTTTAAAATTTCCATGTGTGTGACAGGTGTGAATTAAATATACTAGAAAAATAGGAGATATTTTTTAACATTATATAATGATAATCTTCATTAAATAAAATTATTCATAACAGTGTATTAACTAATACACAATTTTTGAGTTTTGTATATTCCATTCTCGGTCGGCGTTCTATCAAAGACTGGCCTAAACATATTTGAAAAAAGCTGCGTACACAATTGAATAAAATTATTCATAGTGTGGTATAATTAATTACAAGGTACGATTCCGGTCACAAAAAAATATTTTTTAAGAGTTTGTTTGTTTAGTTAGTTTGAGAGGGCGTTTAACAGCTAGGTCATCAACGCCCGTTGGTAGTTTGAATTCAATTAATTATTAAAATTATTAGAGGCAGGCTATTAATATAGAGTCATAGATGAATTTAAGGAAGGCTTGTATAACGGATTCATCGTTTCTTAACGCTATTGAGATATTTGTTGGTATCCCTAACTGGTTTAGGTGGATTATACGGCGATTACATTTTTTTACATTTTTTATGAGTGATTACCCTCTTTATATGAATTAACATCTTATACTTTACTATACTTTGGGTGGTAATTAAAAAGGATCATGATGATATAAAATTCTATGATCTAAATTCTATATTTCAAGTACGGAAAAAAGACAAACATTTTACAAAGAAAAGAAAAAATAGACAAATTGAGAACAAGATAAGAAGGTTGCAAGAATAATAATGGTTTTAAGCATCAGCTGGAGTGAGGTACCTCATGGATTTGCCACCGCATTGTATAAAAATGAAAATTACATAAAACGTCTAAAGTAAAACAATTTTTAATTAAAAATACATCTTCATAAAAGTAATGGTAAAATAAATAGTTAATATTGTAACTGCGGCAGTGGAAAATTCAACTGATCACAAATTACCTTCACCACTCAGTGTTGCCCCATGCATCACTTTCAACACTCAGTGCTGCCCGCAACAATATCGCGCCTTCCGTGGAATATTGTTACATCTCCGAAAAATTCGATTTTGAGTTTTTTACATTAAATCATTCAAAATTACACTACGTGATGTAAAGTGTAATACGTTTAGTTGTTCAGTTGGCCGAAGAGAGGCGGAAGCTACATTTCGTAAGTAGGATAAATTAATGGAAGCCGTACATCGTAAATAATCCTTCAGAAAAAACAACAATTAAAAAAAGCAAATATTTTAAACGCCGTTTCCCATATGTTTAGATTTTCGACAGTACTCCACGGAGGTGCGATACATAATAATAAAAATAATAATGTTTATTTTATATAAATTAAATAAAATATATGATTAGTTCAGGATGGCGCAATAGATTTCATGTTGAGATATAAAAAGCACTTGAGGCAATATAGTTAAGCACTGGGGGGGGGGGGGGGGGGCTAGTTTAGATTCTCGAGGTGGGGCGCAAGCTTGGGTTCAGACAAATCCGGATAAGTAAGGATTTCTATTTCAACCACGTTCTCTTAGGTCACTGTCTTAATTCCCTTTTTATATCCTACATTTCATCATCTTTTATTTCACCGTAGGAAATTGCAGAGTATTAATATCTACCATTTTCTTATTATTTCATCATATATAAATTATATATATAATACTATACTGTAAAAATGTTCTTAAAAATACTGTAATTACAGACTACGGATATGTTAAGAATGGCAAAACATATTGTTTTATCACCCAATCTGTTTCACGTTAGACTTCGAAAAGTGAAGAAAGAAATTAAAAGTTAGCTTGGATACACTAACCTGCACCGGAGTAGAGTGTATGATATGAAGGTAAAATAAAATGAATGGAAAAAAACATAAATAAAATGACATAAATGATAAATGCTATTACAAAAAAATTAATTTTATAAAATGATATAAACTACAGTAGCGTACCCGTCAGAGCGTTTATAGAAAACAGTGAGCAACGGAGATAATACGTCGATTGTTTTGGAGTTGAGCTGTAACTTTAACTTTATTCATTCAAACCAATATAGCTCCTCAACGGTAACCCCTATCGACAAATATTATATATTAGTATCGATACCAAGAAATCGATTCTCGACAACTAAACCAATACCTCAGTTTATAAATAAACTACTATCTCAAAACATAACCCCAAAACAGGCTAAAAGCAAAACAAATCGATTAAAAACACGAAAATAATTAAAGAAATACATTAGTACAACGATTGTAGCAGTTGTTATCCACATAATTTGAGCTATATTACATAATTCACATAATGTATTATTCAGCATATGTCAGTCAATTCTTTGAAAATTTATGAATTCAATTCTTAAGATAAACATACCAGGATTTCGTTTATTGATTATGGAATTGATGCACTGGATTTGTTTTAATTGAGTATTAGGGTTCAAGAATTAGTATTTACAAATAATAAAATGAAAAAATATCTTTATTCTTGGACATATCGTCTCTTAAGAATAACACAAATGTATAATAAAATGGCATTATAGTTCAGCTGGTATTAGTTCGTTGATTGTAATATTATTTTTTCATTTTCCGATAACGAGTAAATATCTTCAACGAATTGAATTTAGCTTGAAGTTGCATAGGATTTGTTCTATATTCCGTTAAAATAATCGATATATAATAATTAGATATCACCAAGTCTGCGGAATCGATCGGTTATTAGGAATCGACTTTGGATCATCGATTATCGATACCGATTCTTTTCTCGAGAACCGAAGATCGACTTTTGGAATCGACACATCCCTACTATATTCATAAATACTAATTATAACTAAATAATACTCCACAAATTGATAATAATAAAGAAATTCCCTTATTACAATGCTTGATGTATTATAAACTATTTAAGAAATGAACTTTTATTTAGTAAAACTTTAATTTTTTTATTTATTTATTTATTTATTTTTTTTGTGGGGAAGGGGACTGAATCAGGATTTAAAATGTAATCTCTTCGAAAAACACGAGCTTTTAAATTCTGAAAAAATAATTAAAGGTAAAAGATAAAGCTCGTCAGATTCCTAAAATCCACCAATCCATTTACCATTTCCAACACAGCTTGTACTTCCATATTTCTATACTTTACTTCATAATACTGTCAATTAGGTTACAGTGTGACATCATTAGTTTCGTCCTTTTTTAATTTGACTATATCTATTTATTTGTTAGTCTATCTCATTCGCCCTCATCTTAGTTTAGGATAAACAGATCAAAATCAGGATAAACAGAAAAATTTACGTTTTTTGTAAAACATTTGTGAACAATTTGGCTAGTGAAGTTTTTTTCTTGTTGGAGAACTAATGATTTCTGGTGAGTAAGTAAATGCTCTCTTTAATCTTCAATTAAACAGGGAACACTGTTCCGTATAAATACCGATTTATACCTACTACTAAATACCGCCGATAACATAACCAAGACATGAAGTTCTTCTTGTACTCCCGTATCCTTCAAAAATCTTGGTTGTTCATTTTATGCAACAGATAAACTAATCCACAATAATAAATCACAGGAAAAAACTGTTGAAAATTATCCAGTTATAAGAGGGATATATATCCATCGAGTAATTAATTGGAACTGAGTGAATTCAATATCAATTCTGTGGAAAATAATAATAAATTTTTGGAACTCGTGTTCAACCCGCGACCGGACTGATCTACAATTCAGATCTGCCCCTGATTGCCCCCTCCCCCTTACTCGACCAGTCAATGGCAGTTTAATTGTTCGGGGACAAATGATTTCGTTCTCTATCGCTCTCACGATATTTATTATAGTGCAATAACGTTCCAGGCCATAAATAAAAGAGCAATAACGTTCAATAAATCAGACCCAGAAACCTAGTAGAAGTCATCCACGAACAATTTATACGATTCACAAAATAAAACGTAGTATAAATATGCTAGTATAAATACCAGCTGTAATTCACTTATTTCGTTACATAGCATTAATGAATTAATTGCCACTTCTATTGGTAATCTTTTTATTTAAAAACTAGTTTCGAATTTTAAACATTCATAATCAGTTTTTTAAACATACATTTCATACAGTTCATTAAGAGGGTATGTACCTCAGAATCAGAAGAGCGTAATTCATACTAGACTAACTTTTCAGGAGGATAACGTAAGTTAGCTTTTTGTCTGGCTCAATCATAGGTAAGGGCTTACGTACTTCAAACCTTAGAAAAAAGAAAAGGAGATTTTTCAAAAGGACTTGAGTAGTTATGGCTTGAAGTAAAATAACATTCTACACCCTAATGGTGCAATAATCTGAAAATTGTAAAATTTTGACTCACGCTCTTCTGGTTTTGAGGTACAGATATGTCACTTCTGTACCAAACGTTATAGGAGGAAGTGATGTGGTCTGTTTAACATAGTGTTGTAAATGAGCTTAGCCGAAAGGTTATAAGGCTCGAGCCATAAGGGCACCAGCTTCCCCAACTTGTCTTAGATTCCGAGTCTCGAGGGTTCAATGTAAAAGGTTCGAGTCCGGCTCGAGTTCCAGTTCCAGCCTTATGGTAAAAATGTTGAACATGAACTGAAAAAAAAAAAATGATTAAATTTTAAAATAATTCATATTATTGGCAAATAAAACCTCCCCGTTAGTTATAATATTCACTTAGCTCACAGAAATTTTTATTATTTTGTTTTCTTTTTTTCAAGTTTTTTTCTTCAAAAATTGGTTGCAATTTCCTCATTGTTTATGAAATTATGTTTATGATTTAAAAAAATAAAATAAAAATAATAATTTTTTTTTTTTAAATTTATTTATTTATATTTCAATCAAGCTCTTTACGAGCTTATTAGCATTTTTTTCTAATAATAATAAAAGTACACTACTAAAACATATATACATACAATATAGTTTTATAAAATTAAAAAGCTTCAAATGTCAATAGCTTTGAATGTGAAACACAAGAGCCTATATTAGTTGGTGGGGCTTCCTTCTCTTAAGCCTCCTAGCATTGAAGTCCAGGAGATGGGCGGCCTCGGCGTGGATGTGGTCTTGCAGGTGATCCTGATGCGACTGGGCGTATTTTTGGATTACCTCTTTCACGGTTGGCACCCGAAGATCGAGATCACCGAGGTGAAGATTATTATTCCTGATGTACTGAGGCGCATTTACGATGCCTCTTAACACTTTATTTCGGAATCTTTGCATTATTTTTCTGTTGGAGTCCCTCGTACATCCCCAAAGCTGGATTCCGTATGTCCAGATTGGCTTCAGGACTTGGTTATATATTAGTCTGGTTATATTTTATTGTTTACAGACAGTTTGGTTTGTCTAGGAACCAATATAACTTTTGATAACTAAATTGAGATGTATTAGTCTTTTATAACGTGTTCTTTCCATCGGAGTTTTGCATCCAGTGTCATCCCGTGATTTTAGCCATATTTGAATATGGGATCACTTTATTATTTATGGTTATGGGTTATTAGTTGATTTTTTTGTTAGTAAAATCAATATCTACAGATTTTGTTTCATTTTATTTTTTGAGGTCCATCATTGTATATTGGCTATTGTTGTGTTTAGTTTTCTTGTGATTTATAATAATAATATTGCTTTTTTAATTAGTTTTAATTAATTGCTAAATGTCAGTATAATATTTCTAACTTTTTATAAATAAAAACCAAACAGGTAGATTCGTGGTTTGGCAATGTACCTTTTCAATGAATGAAATATATTATATTGTACTATTTTCTTATTATGTTTCTTGTAATTAATTTTTTTTATATTTTAATTCAATTTTTTTTCTATTTTTTATTCGTTGATTCGTAGAATCTATGGAACGTGGATCTTTTTCAGGAGTCTCCAGGAAAAAATAATTTATTTGATTGGGACACCAAGATCCACTTCCTGAAAATTAAATTTTTTATGTTACCATAAAATGCTTTAAGGCTCGAAACATTTGAGCTGAATGCTCGAGGTTTAAAGACTATAAGGTTTGAGCCTTCAGGGTTCATCCAAGCTTACAGAGCTTTGGCTGGATTTTCAAAGATTTAACACTCGATCCTCTTTTTTTTTTTGCAACCCTAGTTTAACATCCTTAACCAAGGGTCAGGTACTCAATGATAAACTAAATTTAGCAAAAAAAGAAAAATAACTAGGGCAGCCCTAATCTCTTTAAAACCTTCTCTTAATGCCCTTCCCTACAGTCCATTACTTTATATCAACAACATTCCTACTCAGTCCCAAAGCTAAGTTAAAAACCCCTAAGTCTCCTTCGAGAATAAAAAACTTGAAATAACATTTAGCAAATCAACCTCAATCTGCGAACAGTTTTCATTCATTCATTCATTATTCATTCCTAAGAAGTGGCCTTTAACTTTTAGAACCCTCCCACACTTGGACTTCTGACACTTGGTAAATGGAAGACTGTGATGATTTAGGGGTGAGACTGAAGAGATTAATGAATTCCTTTTTATGAATCATTTTGAGGTACCGAGGTACTTTCACACCTTTTCCTGCCATTCCGAGTTAACGTGGCCTGATTCTAATTTCTTAAGGACCTTTCTATTCAGTTTGCTGTAACCCAGAGTCGATTTGCAGTTGATAGATCAAGAAATGATTTATGTAATAATATGGCGTAGTTGTTAAGTAAAAATGGAAAGGCTGTAAGAGACAAAATATAAAAAAAAAGTCGTGTAAGTTTGGTCATCAATATAATTAAATTCACTGCAAGTTGTAATCTCAATAAGTGGGTTTTGTGAACGCCAATAGGTAGCGCTAACACTGTATTTCATCGAAAACGGTGTTAGTATCACCTACCTACTTTCTTTACTTTTCCTGAAAACATTACTTTGAGAGTATACTTGTTATTCTGTAAATAGGTATTTTAATTGATAATAAACTGTCCCAACCTTAAGTATTATTTACTTCTCTAAAATTATTCTCACATTCTATTATTAAAATTCAAAATTTATAATAACTTCGTAAAATTCTCAATGCTCCTTATTATGTCACAAATAAAGCTATCGATAATGATCTAAATATAGCATAGGTTCTATGTTACCTATCCTTCCATAATAAGCTTCATACTCACTCGAACCCACAGGTTTCCCAACTAGTTTCACACTCGATACCTGGTAACGCTCTGAGACGGCTGAAAGGGCGATAGTTAAGGGAACTTCTAATGTAGATTTATTTGAAGTAATAATCAGATTTTAATATAATGGGTTGTTTCTATACATGATGTTGACTTGTTATAATAACTATTTTATCTACACATTTCTTTGATGTATATAATATATACAGTTGTAAATAACAATAAATAAATGATAAAATACTATATATATATATATATATATATATATATATATATATATATATATATATATTTTTTTTTTATTTATTTATTTATTACAAAATCAGTCGTTTGATACATACAGCCTTTTCCATTTTAATCCATAGTTATATATGTAAAATATTAATAAAACCATCGAGTAATGATCAAATAAATATAAAAAAATATTATTCATTTGGCTTAGACCAGCTTTGCTGATCAATAACATATAATTAAAAAGTAATTAGTTGTATTAGTGTTTTCGAAATTGAGATTGACAGTTTTCCATTATTTAGGGTGATTTGGATATTTAAGTTATTTAAAGAAATGTTGAATTTTCAATAGATTGTCAATTATTACCCCATGTTTTACCTAAAGCGTATTATATTTGTTTTTATGATATTCGAAATATTTTTATGTATTACTAATTAATTAATTTTTACGACAGTTAATATTAGTGGAAATTAATGAGTTACTTGCCACTTCGTTGATATTTAGTTTATGAGAAGATTTCCTAATGCATAGTTGTAGCAAGTTAAACCAACAGTCTCTTCCTTCCATCGATAAACCTTGAAGATTTATTAGTACAAATGTAGATTTATTGAAGTAATTATCAGATTTTAATATAATGGGTTGTTTTCTATACATGATGTTTACTTGTTATAATAACTATTTTATCTACAACATTTCTTTGATGCATGGTGCAAAAATATATATATATATTATATATGTAATTTTTTTCTTGATATTACTCATTATTATTAAACATATATTTTATTTTTTGAAGAGAAAAGATTTGGTTGGTAGAAGGTGGAGGGTAAAAAGTAACGTGGATATCGCAAATATAACGACAAGTGAGGATACTGGCAACAATATAAAAAATAGGAGACAGAGTCAGGCCGGAAATTTTTTTCTCTTCAAAAAATTTAAAATAATAATGAGTATCATATCAAGAAAAAAATTAAGAATGAGGGATGAAAGTACTCAGAAGAAAATGCTAGAAATGACAATATTGGAAAGGAAGAGAAAATGGGAAGACCAAGAAGTCGTTGGAAGGATGAAGTGATAAGAGAGAAGGTGAAGTGTAGCATTCAGATTATATTGCTTTAATCCAAAGAAATTCTATTAAATCTTCAGCTTGTTATAATTAGGTGAATAATTCTGGGTTACAAAGAAAATATTAAAAATATATTCAACTTATCCTTTCAAGTATCCTATTATCAAGTATTATCAAGTATCCTAGGCTCCATCCTCTACAAACTGTATACAGCTCTCACTCTACCTCTGTCCTCAACACTTATGCTGATGACACATATTTATTATCAGTAAACAATGATCCCTTCCTTACCTCCCAAACACTCTAATCTCATAACCTAAACATTCAAGAATGGTGTCAAAAATGGAGAATCAAAATAAACTCAAACAAATCACACCAAATAACCTTTACCCTTCGTCATAAACCTACGACTTCCAGTCCTATAGTATCCTTTAATGACATGCCACTAATCCCTGTTGAACAGATCCGCTACCTAGGACTCCACACACAAACTTCTTGCTTGGAATCCACATACAAGACTAAAACGACAAGAAACTGCTCGTCGTTACAGACTACTTCAACATTTACTAGACAAACGCTCAAACCTTTACATGACTCATTTACATGACAGTTATCAGACCTGTTTTGACATATGGAGTTAAGCTTTGGGGCACAACTAAATCTTCTAATTCTGCCCGTATCCAATCCTTACAATCCAAAATCTTTCGAAAAATCCTTAATGATCCTTAATTTGTTACAAATAAACTTATCCATAAAGATCTTAATGTCCCATATGTTAATGATTTAGCCCAAACCAGATACCTATCCTTCCATTGTAAGCTCCATAACCATTCTAATCCACTAGTCTCCCAACTAGCTTCGCACTCCATTCCTGAAAACTCTCCGAGGTGTCTGAAAAGAAGATGGCCTAGAGACCTTACAGGGTAGAATTTATTGAAGTACTACTAGTGATTAGTTCTTCACAAGTTATTTACATGCCATTGTATTCACTATCACTACATTTACTTGATGTATATATTTTGTACAATTGTAAATTTCAATAAATTCATATATATATATAAACTTTAAAATACAGTCTGTGACAAAATGTTTGACGCACCCTTGTAAATAATGATTTCATTATTAATAATAATGATTAATTTTATTTTCTTAACACAGCTTGATGTATAAGTTAGGATATTTAAAAAGGAGACGCATTCTTTGAGGAGAATATTTGGTCCTTTACGCAATAATGGCGTATGGAGGATAAGAACTGAAGACGGAGAGACATATGGAACCTACCGCCCAACTTAGCGCCCTCTGGTTTGTTGTTACATGAAAAACGGGATATGCATCTAACTCTTGTAAGACGGAAAGGGCAATCGCTGAGGAAGCCTGGCGTTCAAACGAACATTAGGGATGTCCAAAGATTATTTAAAAAATTCAAAAACATTTGTTAGAAAAATGAAAGCCAGTTTTTTCACTCATTAAACAATTCAACGAGTATCTCCTAGCAATGACTTGATAAAGTTGGGATCAGCTCGAAGAGAGACATTAAAACTAAGTATTAATGCGATAAAGAACTTCCTTCATAATGCGAACTATGGAACTAAACTGAGAAACAAAGTTAGGCTAAACTGAAATTAGTAAGTTCATATGTCGTCGAAGTTAAATATAAGTGGTTTTAGGACCGTTTTTGTGAAATGAGATGAAGTCAAGAAGTTACAGTTATGAGCGAAACTCAGCCGAAATGGCTATTAATAGACTTATTATAATGCTAAATCATAAATAGAATAAATTAATAAAATAATAGGAAATATTATAATTATTTTGTGTATGTAGGTAATTTGTATTTATAATGGACGTATAAAAAAAATGGCCGATTTATCAAATTCCAGAGTTCAAAAGTCTGTAAATATGCTATTTATTATTTACCAATACTTAATGATCCCTTTAGATCATTCTCTAGGCTTGTTTACTAACACTAGATTTCTTTTAAAAAAAGCCTCAGTTCTATTATTTATTTCCAAAAAGAAACATGACAGTATCCTACGAAATTCTCGTAATTTTAAGACATTACTGGAAAAAAAATTTCACAGCTATTGAAGCAACTCGTGAAATTATTAAATATGAAGGGGAATGTGTCCTTGGAGAGCGCACTGCACGGCGTTGGTTTAAAAAAATTAGAAGTGGAGATACGACGTTGGAAAGGAAGAAGGGCTCCGGACGGCCATTAATGGATATTGATGAGTTTCTGAAGGAAACTGTTGAGTCAAATCCGTCCACAAGTATTCGCGAACCTGCCAGGGAGTGTGGTGTGACGAAAAATACTGTTAGTCGCCATCTTCTCTCCATGGAGAAGGTGAAAAAGACCTGTATACTGGTCCCTCACGAACTTACTCCTCAACTATCAGCTAAGAGGCTAGAAATTGGTGAAAAGTTATTGGAAAACCCTTCTGATATGAGATTTTATCAGAGTATTGTTACCTGTGATGAAAAGTGGGTTTACTTGCGAAATCTGAAAACCCATAAGCAATGGCTGGCTAGATCGCGGTCAAACTGCTATACCGGTTGCTGCAAGAGGGCAATATGAAAAAAAAAATACATACTTTTGCGTTTTTTGGAATTTTGAAGGTGTTATTCATCACGAACTTGTTCCTGATGGATCCTCTATGAATTCTGAACTCTACTGCGAACAACTGGAAAGATTGTACGCAAAGTTGTCAGAGCGTTACCCTGCTCTGATCAACCGAAAAGGAGTTTTATTCGAACAAGATAATGCTCGTCCACACACTCCCGTCGAACCAAAGAAAAGTTTTCAGAACTTCATGGGTTTAACTCCTGCCTCAACCACCATATAGTCCAGACCTCGCACCTTCGGATTACTATTTGTTTCGATCCATGGTCCATTTTCTTCAAAGTAAAAAATTTGATAATTTTGCGGAAAATGCTGTCCAAGAGTTCTTTGACAACCATCCCAAGGAATGGTATCAACGTGGCATCTAGTAATTGGCTAGCAGATGGGTTATGACGGTAGATACCAATGGACTATACATTGAGTATTAATTGTATTTTATATCTAAGAAATAATAATACAAATATTTGTTCAAAAAACGGTGATTTTTTTTTTTTTTTTAAACACCCTTCTTCTTCTTTTACTTTCTCTTTTGTGCCTTTCAGCGTAGAGTTAATCCAACCCAGGACCTCCATCCGTCTCTGTCTCTTGCAAGAGTTGTCATCTCTTGCAGTGTCTTTCCTCTTGCTTGTCCCAACCTGAATATATAGCTATTGTAGGTAAGCCGAGGCCATTCTCCAGGTCTAGTACCTGCTGGTCTCGCCTCCATAAATTTTAAACACCCTATTATATTTATTCGATTACAAAAACAGATATGAAATAATAATAATAATAAAACGTATTATTTTTATACCGACTTATTAACATATGTATAGTTGGCAGGTTTAATAAGGGTTATCTCTCATTAGCCTCAGTGTTGCCAATTAATTTACTTGGACAGCCACGTTACTGAAATGTTAGAATAATTCAGACAATTTACGAAAAAGTTAATTTTTCTCTGACTGGGAAAAGCAATAGATCATGGATATGTCTATCTGTAATCTACTGATTTTATATTTATTGCTTCTGATAAGAAAATGTCAAATTTTGAATCCGAGCAATACCAAACCAGCTAGAACGGGTCAAAAAGCCCCAACACCTAGACAAAAGTAGGCATAAGGTCACTTTTTTCATTCAAACGAATATAGCTCTTAAACGGTAGGTTAACGACAAATTTTAAGTATTTAAAAAAAATATTTTCGTTTAAATTTCTGATCAGAAAACAATAATAATTTTCGATCCGTGCTACACCAACTGAGCTAAAGCCTGTGAAAAAAGCCCCATCACTTAAAATTTTTTGCAAAACGTGACTTTTTTCATTCAAACCAATATGGCTCCAATATGGATGGTAGGTTGTTATTCGGTAGTTTGTCATGACGACGCTTTACGTTACACAAGAAAATTATAGCCCGGGACAAAAGACACACCCATGTCAATAAATAGAATTAATTAAATATTCTAGGTGGAAAAAAAAAGAAGTAGTTTACAATTAATATTTATTACCTGATATTTAAGAAATATTGTAATGCCTACATTATGATTGTGTTTGAATAATTAGAACTGAAGAGGTAAAAAGCATTTTCAATATTCATGAAAAGTTTTCAACGTTCATTTTTGTAAACAGTTACTCTAAACAACTCTCGTTAGAGGACTGTTTTGTACCGAGTTAAAAGTAACCCTGCTCAGTGATGCGGAATAGAAATGCTCCTAATTAATTCAGTATTCTATTTGAATTGAATTAAAACATTTAAGAAAAACACTAATTAGGTTGAAGTCTGTAAATAATGAAAACATTTTAATTAGAAAAAAAAATATTTTTTTTATGTATAACTTGATTTATTTTACGGGGAGTCATTATAAATCATTATAAAACCCTAGAAAGTTTAATACTGAATGCTTTAAATTAGTATTCAGTTCTGTGATTACAATATATCGAATCAAATATTAAATAATTAATAGTAAATCAATAATCTATACTGTTACATAAAAGGGCATTTTTCGTTTGTGATCACTAAGCAAGATAACTACAAAACCAATCTGCAATAAATTTTGACCATATCACCTTTATAGTCCCGGAAAAGTTTAGCAGCAATAAAATCTACCGATTTTCAATTAATTTGTTATTAAAAAAGAGTGACATGAGAATTAGAGTGAAGTTTAGAAATAGACCGATAGGTGGCGATTCTAACTTATCAGTTAAAAAGGTACGGGGTTATAAGGGTGATTCTCAGATTACGGGCAATTTTTTGTTCCAAAAGATTATTAATCAATTGACTGAGTCCTACCTTAATTTTCGCACCATGGTATTAGAATGGAGAAACATTTTTTCATAATAAAATATTAAACATGAAATAAAAACGAGTAATTTGATTTGAAAATTGCTTATAAACAACGAAAATGCCACTTCCACGGAATGTCCCACTCGTAGTTTTTTACTAAACATTCGCCACTTTGGTTTCGTTAACTAAGGCGAATGGTAGTGAAATTTATTTCCTCGCATTAAGGATGACCTAAAGATCCTAAATGTTTTCATTTTTGTGTTTTTGGTAATAATATAGTATGTTTATTTTGCTTCAAACTTGGTCCCATCACTATGATGTCATTACCAAGCAAGAAATAAATTTGTAGGGAAATCAACTTTAAGAAATGGAACAGTTGGGAATTTTTTTTCAAAATGTAGTGGTACACCTTTTGCTGAAGACCAGCCATAGCGGCGAAGCGATAGTCAGTTTGGTAGTTCCCTCACACGTGTTTACAACCTGAGAAGTAAGTCACGTACCTTTATTGTTGTCATTACCACGACTAGTATTATCACTCTTGCTTTTCAAATTATTTAATTGGCTTTATTTTTATTTTTATGACTGTCATTTGTTTCTAAACAGTTGGCACAAGCAATATTTTTTATGTTTTAATCGTAGCGGTTTGTACCGAACAAAATGCATGCAAATTTCATTACCAAGTTAAAAACCCATGTCATTCTCACGCCCGAATTATTAGCGCGGTAATGGCATAAACATGATAATAGACATTTTTATTAATTTTTAGTTGTTTTTTTCTTTAACCTAGGCACCCAACGACCAAATGACTCGTCCCAAGTCGAAATTGACTGCTACCGAAAAAAACAACAACAAAAAAAAGACCACGCGAATGCTGCGGATTGTCATTACCAAGATCCAGTTTGTCATTACTGCACTTTATTAATTTTAAAATTGTTAATTTCTCGTGAAAAAATCTGTTTTGATTTTAACCAATTGTATTTTTCAAAAGCTGAGAGGCAATAGAAGCCGTCGGTAGTTAAATAAATTTTTGTCAATTTAATGAAGTCTAAATTTGTAAAAAACTTTCAAGTACTTGAAATTGCCAGTAATCTGAGAAATATATTATAATTTTTTTTAAATTACTGTGTATATATTTTAAGAAATAAACGACATTTTAAACTTGCATACCTGGTAGAGCTTAAATTTCCTTATTCATTTAATTATTAAAAAAAAATTAAATATTTCTCTATACCAAACACCATCTTCATACTTCAAGGAAGGTTTAGTTTGCACTAATAAAAACCTAAATGTACGATGATGAACAGTAGAAACGAGATTCGCACTCTCTTTACTTTTATGGTTAGAAATTAAAATCCAACCATATGAAATCCATAAAATTATTTATGCCCAGTAAAAATGATTAACAAATCAAAATGTCGATCCTTTGCTTTTTGATATTGTGTGTAAAAATGTGGTTTATGGGTCTTTAGTTGTAAGCATTGATAATGCTTCCATTATCCCTAATTGTTCCTAGCTATCTGGATCGCAAGCTCATACATTTAAATTACAAATTGGATGTTAAATTATGTTTTTACGTAATTTTCAAACTGCTAATCAGCGGAATAGTGCCAGGTAACTCACAGATTTGAATGCCGATTTTTGTGTGAGTAGTAGGGACCTATAATAGAAATTTCACAGAAATTTAAAAGGTAAAAATAAATTATTTTTCATTTCGACAAAATTTAGTTTCTACATGTTTTTTGAGATGAGGTATCTGAAAATAATATCAGTTTTTAGTTTAAAAATTTTTCTCACCTATATTATATAAATAAGACGTTTTAAAATGATCTATATCTATTATTATATTAATTTTTCTTAACTTCATATCAGGTTTTGCTTGAAAAATATGTTGTTGTTTTTTTTAAATGGACTTATTTGAAATTTATTGTGTAAACAAAAAAAAAATGATATTATTTTTTCACTGATAAATGGAAAAATAATTTATTTTTACCTTTAAAATTTCGTAGGATTTTAGAAGGGCAAGCAATTTCTGAGAAAATGTAAATAATTTGCGTTATCTCACATATTTCGACACCGATAAAGACCAAATTTTAAGGTTATCTAGAAGCTCTAAAACTGCATTGTTAAACCTCAATCCGGAGGTTGCAGGATTTCCCCTTATTGAAATATCTCAAGTTATAGCTGACCTCGGATTTTTTCATTCACATCAGCTTTTGTCCACTAAAATATTAATTAGTGGAATCTAATATTTATTAGAGTAAATCCAATGTTATATACATGGATAAAAAGCAGAATGTATGCTGATTCTTGTGATGCTATTACAATTGTAATCGGTTCAATGCAGCTGTTGTTATGGCCTTTAGAAACTGTTGATGAAATTTCAACTTCAAAATTTTAACCTCCTCGAAAGGGGTAAGAAAACAATGTTTTTTTATTTTGATAAAATTTAACATATAAGGGTTTTATAGTGAGTTAAATCGAAATTTGAGGTCAGTTGCTCATGAAAAAAAATTTCCACTGATTTACAGCGGACTTCCTTGGAATTTTGTCATTTTTGTGCACCCTAAAGCCGGGTAGTGTCTTGAGCATAACAAAAGTATTTTTATATCATACAACATACATAACTTCAATTAAAAGTGAAACAATCATTTCTCTATCTTGACTAAGAGCTGAGAAAAAAAAATAAAACGTGATTTTCATTTTTTTTTTTTTTCGGCTCCTAATGCCCATTGGCGGCTATAACTCTAGTTTTGTACTATTATAGGTCCCTACTACCCACACAAAAATCGGAATTCAAATCTTTGAGTTACGACTCTAAACGTCCCCTTGAAAGTTCTTTAATTATAAGATCTGGTGAACCCGCGACGGGAGATTTAGTTTTGTTATATTTTTTTAAATACGCTAATATTATTTTTGCTAATACATCCAAGCCAGCCATAAATAAAATTAATATATAAGTTAGGAGATGTGTTGAAATTAAGCGACGGGTGTTTGGCTACTATAAATATTGTCTCGATTAATTACTGATCAATTAAGCCTTGGATTATTTCGCTTGATTGGTAAATTGATCGAAGAGCCTAAGGTGAGTCTAATTATTTTCCATGGTAACAACAAATATCTCTTTCTTAAAGAAATTTAGAATTATTTTATTTTATTATGATTGACTTATATGTGTATACACACTTATATACATTAGTCTTAGGTATTATAATATTTTTAAAAAATAATATTTTGCTATTCCTCTTTTTTTCTTTTCTTTTTTACTATGGTTTGAAGTCCTGATGTACACTTCATTCCTATTGACGGTCTCCAATTATGGTAAACAATTTTATACCTTCTTCTTGAATTGTAAACATCAGCTGCAAGTTTAAAACTACAGAAATGTTTTGATGATAATAATATTTGAAAATAAAATTAATATGAAGGGCTAGGGGGAAAAACCGCGGTTTTCCCCTTTTTTTTTTTTTTTTAAAACTGGTGGGACTATCTGGTAATACAGGGAATGAACTTTATTTTTGTACACAATAATATCGAAAAAAAACAAAAGGCGACATGAAATATAAAATTTATAATCGAAACAAATACAGTTAAGGGGAAAACAGCTTTAGTCCTGAAGGATACTAGTTTTGGCTAGGATCTAACGATTTCTAAAGGCCGAAGGATATCCTTTTCTACTTCTACCTGACGATTTAATTTTCATCCTTTTGAAAAATGATTATATATTTGTTTTTTTTCAGTGACACTCTCTCTTTCCGTTCAATTCTTTTCACAGGATATTAAAGGATATTAGGAGATGTAGATAGTTAGGGTAGGCAGTCATAGATATTCAGCAGATCAAAATAAAATTTTTATTTTATTTTAATTGTTAAAGCCAACGTTTCGACTTGCATTGCAAGTCTTCATCAGGGGTTCAGGTAATGGTGAACAAACAAACAAAGCTGGTAAAAAAACTGAAGCTGGTAAACAAACAAAGCTTACCATTACCTGAACCCCTGATGAAGACTTGCAATGCAAGTCGAATCGTTGGCTTTAACAATTGAAATAAAACAACAATTTTATTTTGATCTGCTGAGTATCTATGACTGCCTACCCTAACTATCTACATCTATACATCACAGTCAACTATACCTTATGAATATTAAAGGATATTATTTCTAGATCTGCTCGGATCTAACCAATTTTGATGGCTGAAAGATATTCCGCCATTGTTGTCCTTTGAAAAAAATCTTTCTTCCTGTTTAATCCTTTGAATTTTGGCAGTTTTAGTGTTAATATTTTTGTCGGGAGTCTCTCTACCCTATTTATTTCTACCTGTCAAAAGTTTTTACTAAATTGGTATAACACAGAACCGTGGCAGTGGGGGTTCGGGTTGGAGTTCACATAGGCCCAAAACCACTGAAGTATACAATGCTTATTCCCACTTATTATTAGACTGCTTAGGTTGGACAACAATGGTATTTATTTTTCCCATGACACTTCAAAATGTCTTCCAAACAATAAGTAGTTTGTTGATGCCTCGTTATTTCTGGGGCATTCAGAATTTTTTTTTTTTTTGAAATTTTGTGTTGAGGGAAACGATTAAGTAAAGAGAATATTTTTTGACAAAATTTGTTTTTCCCTTTTTGAAAATGAATCACAGCGAGTTGAACTTTAAATCTATTTTTCTCAAAATGAAAAACTACCGTGTTTTTTTTGGGCCCTGTTTGTCCCTTCATATTTTGTCATTGGTTCCATGAATGACTAAAGCAAATAAGGAAATTCACGTTCTAGGAAGCGATAACCTCTTTACTCAATACCAAACGGAAACGAAAGAAAAACAATATTTTCAATAAATGGTAGAAATGCTATTTGATCTAGACTTAGACTGGATACGGGTAGATTTACCGCCTGAGACGAACCGCGTGTGCTCAAGCAAAGCCCTTTTTATATGCTAAGCACAGCTGGAGAGTGCTAGGGGTAGCAGCTCCTAACAACCTCACCCAGAATATAATAACAAGTTTAGAGCTTGCCTTCCTTCAGCAAACAGATCTCTTCTAGAACCCTTATTTTCGCCATATCCTATAGGTTCGCTCTCCCTTATCTCCAGATTTCCGTATTTTTTTTATTTTTAACTTTATCAATCTTGGAGAGACTATGTATTTGGTAGAGAATTTCGAAAATTTCAGTTTACACTTGATATTAATCGAAGGAACTTGAGAACAAAATCTATTTGATTTGTTTGCCAGGAAATTAATGCAGGTTTATGTTTTCTTTTTCCGGTTAGTTTTTTACATAAATCTAAAAACATTTTGAATAAAGAAAGTGCACTTCAATTTTCTTAATACCTAACAGACATAAGAAACAAGAAACTGTTTGCCGTTTCCGACCAATCCAACAACACTTAAGAGCCCCAAAAGTAACCAAAAGTTACAAGACAATAGTGAGAACCATTTGGACATACGGAGTTGGGCTTTAGGGCTCCAATCGTTAAAATAAAAATCCTTATTAAAATGCTCTAAAAAAAAATACTCTTTAGTATGTCACAAACAAACTTATCCTTTAATGATATTCCACTAATCCCTGTTGAACAGATCCGCTACCCAGGACTCCACTTAGACAGACTTCTTACTTGGAATCCACATACAAGACTAAAACGACAAGAAACTGCTCTTCGTTACAGACTACTTTAAAATTTACTAGACAAACGTTCAAAGCTCCCAAATAAATTACAAAAGACTTATTTACAAGACAATATTGAGACCCATTTGGACAAACGGAGTTGAGCTTTGGGGCTCCATTCGTTCTCGTATCCAATCGTTAAAATCAAAAATCCTTTTTAAAAAAATACTAAATAAAAAACTTAATGTATACAATTGCAAATATCAATAAATAGTTTTAAAACAAAATCCTCGCCATACTTTTCTGCCCATATGATGGCTTTGAATAGATTTATTTTTTAACTTTAAAGCTTTCATTTACACCTGTGATACAATATCACAGTAAGAAAATGTAATATAATTACACAATAATCATTCCCCAGTGGTGCTTACTTCTAACCTTAAGCTAATCCAAAGCATATTTTGTACTAGTCTGTTAAAGTGTCCATATTATTTTTCATAAAATCGTTCTCAGTTCTTCATAGTTCTTCCGATTGTGATTCCTTACACCTCTTTAGTTATTACTTAAAGAGGTAATTTGGAGAAAACAAAAAGAAAAATACACAACCCTTTGGAAAAAATACCCAACCCTTTGGAAAAAATAAACATTATTAATAATTAGAAAAAAAAAATTTTCTTTTTCATTTTAACTTTCGAAAAACCCCTATTTTACTAATATATGAAATTGTATATTTATTTTAATTTTAAACGGAATATATGAACACACCGAACGTAAATACTGGTAATTTCTAACTTCCACCGACTGACGTTAGTTTGTTTTATTATGAAATCACATTCGGTAAATAAGTTATGGGACAGACCTGAGGGTGGGGAGAGGAAAAACAATAACACGTAGACCGCACATATTTGTTTCAATAAATTGTTGTTATTCGCTATATGTGAATACAGAATAGTTAATTTGTTTATTAATATATTCTTCATTTAACAGTATATTATTTATAAATATAATAATATTTATTTATTTATTTAACTTGTGGATATATCGCTCATGTATTTTAAAAGTGACACAACTCGAAAACATGCATTAAAAAAATGTAAATTTTTCAGTCAAGTATCGAAAGTTTTCCTAAATAATAATTTAATCCTTATCGCAAGTGAGATGTTTCAGGTGAGATTTTAAGTAAAATCGATGTATCTTTGACATTTCATGGAAGACTATTGAACTTTTTGAGTTGAGTCACTTTAGAAATAAATGTGCAATATGTGAGATCAGTCAAATCGGCTTGGTGCCAATATTTTAGTTTCGATCTCAATAGCACCAATTATCAGGGCTTGTTACAAATTTATATAATATATAAATATCTATATATGAATCTTCGTTTATTTTAGTCAGCCTGGTAAGTAAAACATCTTTAAATCAGTGCTTTCATAGGCTGGATTCGAACCTATCGATAATGTTAATGGACCCATCTCAATGAAGGAAGGAGTACTTTATTTAGCCTTTTCTGTCATTCTTACATTTCATTACTAGGGGCTCCTTCATTGAGCACTAGTAATAAAATCCACTCCTCAGGACTACTAAAAGCCTTCCTCTTCAACAAAGCCGTGACCTAAAAGCTACCAACACATCCCGAGTGCTCCAGCTCGGCTACATTATTGACAAATGTAGGGGGGGGGGGATTAAATGTATGAAATAAATCATCCCGTAGGCAGGTTGAAGTAAAAGAATATCATTGTAGTGATAGTTGCAAAATGAAAATTCTTCAATGTTCGGGAACGTGAAGCTATCATATGGTTACATCAAACATATGTTTTTAAATAACAATAAATTTTTATTTTTAAAAAAAATTGTTTTATTGAATAAACATTTCAAGCTGCCTCTTAAAGAGTAAGGAGTAATATGGACGACAAAGAATTCATTCACACAATATGTACTATTTAATTAAATAAAAAGAGAGAAAAAATTAAGTATACAAGATGTTAATATAAGATAAATCAGAAAATAAAAGTATAAACAATGTAAACAATAATAATAATAATATTAATTAAGGAGCATAATAATAATAAATAGAAAAAAATAAATAAATTAGAAAGCACAATCACACTATATATACAATATACACAAACGTCCCATGGAACCTGAGAGGAAGCGCCGCAGTCGCTGAGGACTTGGGTGGAGAAGCTGGCCATTGCCAGAACACCAGTAACATACATTTCAATAGGTCACGGGGCCATAGCCGTTTTCTACTAGGAGGGTTATAAGGATGTGTGAGTTGGATAATGAATGTGCCAGAGGGTTAGGGAGGTTGGAAAGGTTTTGATGGAATTTGGAAAACTTAAGGGGTATCAGGTCAAGGACAAAAAGTATATTGAGATCATTATGTAGGGTTTTGTTGGAGACATAACATGGAGCATTTACAATAGTACGAAGGACTTTGGATTGGAATAATTGAATGCGTTTGATATTCGATTGTTTTGCTGAAATGACAATAAACAAAGACCGAAAATGCTATTTGAATGGTACAAGTATAATCTATAGGAATAATATAGTTTAATAGTTCATTTTTTATGTGAATTATAATTACGATGATAAATAGCTACAAAAATTTTGTTTTATAAAACTTATTAATATAATGATATAAGAACCTCTTTTTTATAAGAACTAAAATATAATAAATAATCAAGGACCCTTCTCAGTATTCACGAATTTGGCATTCGGGTTATTTTCATGGTACCTAATTTTTGCGAGTGATTACTGTTAGTGAATGATCGTTCCTACCTAAAAGTGGAATGAAGCTTTACTTTCCGTTCCACTAATGGAACCCGTTCCAGTTTTCGTTCTGTTCCACGACAGTTTGGCTATCGTACTACCTACTTACTCTGCAGTTTTGTTCCATCTCATGTTGTGACTTCGATCTGTTAACCTCTTCCTTCTATTTTATAATTAAAAAATTTATAGGTTCCGTAACGTTAAAAAGATTTAAATAGCTAAGTATACTTATTTAAAAAATGTAAACTTTTAAAATAGTTTTATTCAATCAACAATTTTTTTTTTTTTTTTTTAATGTTAGTTCAAGTATAGTGCATAATTGAGCGAGAATTTTTCAAATACATTGGTTCCGAGAAAAAAGGAGTAATCAACTCTTGTCCACACCTTTTAAATAAATAGCGAAAAAATTATTTAATTACGTATGCAGTAAAACCTTCAAGAGCGGCTGGAACAATGCAACAAAGCAGTCGGAATGACCTTGGGTGGAATGAAACCACAGATGCAATCTAAACTCTACTACACCGGAGGAGGGGCGAAACTTGGAACTGGTTCCAGTTTTGAACCGGTTTGGAACGAAACGAGAGATCTTTTGGCGTTGGTTTTGGATTCAGGTGGAACGAAAAACTTTGGCAATTCGTTTCGTTCCAAACCGGTTCAAAGCTGGAACCAGTTCCAAGGTCCGTTCCACCCAGAACAATCCATCACTAATTACTGTTCTTTTGGCACCCTCTAGCTCTGTTGGTGTTGCTCGGATCGAAAAATTTCCGACATTTCCTTATCAAAAGCGATAGATTATAGATTGACGTATCCACTAGGGGAGATTTTTATGGGACATAATGCGGTATATTGTTTAAGTGGTATAATACGGAGTATCAAGGTTTTGTGAAGTATTTCTAATGTCTAATAGTTGAATTCGATTGGTTTTTTTTTATTTATTTATTTTTTTAAACTCTTAGACTTTTTAATCATGTTTATGTTATGTGTGAACAGGTAGCTAAAGTAGTTGTTAAATTCAACACTGAAACAAATCTAACTTAAATATTCAACACCTCTATCCACTATATTGTTTATTAAATCGGTCACATAATTTTTTTTTTTTTTTTTTTAATTATTTATTGAAATTTACAACTGTATATACAAAAAATAAAATACATCAAGTAAATGTGGTGAAATAGATAAAAATGACACGTCACTTGTTTTTAAAGCAACTACACATTGGTAGCACTTATTAAGGTTCTACATGATAAAGCACTATATTAGAAGGTCCCGAGGCCATCTTCTTTTCAGGCGCCTCGGAGGGTTATCTGGAATGGAATGAGAAGCAAGTTGTGATACTAATGGATTTGAATGGTTGTGGAATTTGCTGTGAAAGGATTGATATCTGGTTTGAGCTAAGTCAGAAACGTAAGGTATATTAAGATCTTTGTGGATAAGTTTATTTGTGACGAAGTAAGGAGCATTTAGGATTTTTCTAAGGATTTTGGATTGTAAGGATTGGATACAAGATGAATTGGATGGTTTAGTGGAGCCCCAAAGCACAACTCCGTATGTCCAAATTGGTCTAATTATTGTCATGTAGATGAGTCTTTTGTAATTAAATGGAGCGTTTGTCAAGTAAATGTTGAAGTAGTCGATAGCGACTGGGCAGTTTCTTGTCGTTTTAGTCTTGTATGTGGATTCCAAGTAAGACGTTTGTCCAGATGGAGTCCTCCAGATCGATAATTTTTTTAATTTTTAAAATTCTCTTTTCTATAACTATGTGCATAATAAGAATCCTACAGTTTTTCCTGTTGCTATGGAAACTAAACTTTTTTTTTTAGGTATTCAATATTAAAAAAGTCCCTATATTGAGAAGGTGGCTAAAGGCTTGTAACGCTGTCTTCATGTTTTATTAGCGAACTAACAGCGTTCAAGAAACCACAAATAAACAAAATTTAATTACTAATACGAATTAATATCGACTTCTAAGCCAAATATTGGATCAGACCCTATATTAAGGAGCAAGTCGTGCAAGCTTTTGAACATTTTTATCAACAACTGGTTGGAACCAAGCTAACCTAGAACAACAATTTTCTAAATAATTATTTTTTAAATAAATAACCAACGAAATTCATTTAAAATATAGTAACTAACATGAATGTTATAATAACGTTTTTATCAACAGTTTAAAAGTTATAATAGGATCTCTCAATCTGTCTTTTCATTTCCGAATTAAAAAAAAACTTGAAATTGAAGACAAACATTTTCCAGTAAACCAAGTTATTACTCAACTTTAAAAAACCAAAAAAGTAGCTAAGGAATATCATACACCTTCTTCCCCCTCACTTCTAGAGAACTATCTGAATATTTGTACAACCTTGTCAGAATATTCTTTCAAAACAAAGTTTTGAGATTCGCAAAAATAATGATAATACTTTTTATAATTATAATAAACATAGCAAAGTTAATTATAAAAATTTAACAAGATGGTCTAGGAAGCAGTCGGAAGAAAGAAAAGAAACGTCCAAGTTAAAAAATGTTAATGAAGTGCCGGCGTTTCGACCTGCATTGAAATCCTTCTTCAGGGCTATAAGTAAATAAATAAAACTTATTATCGCGTTTTTAATTATAAATTATTTATAATTCAGTTAGTTTTATTATTGCTGGAACCTTCCTGGAACTGATGATCCGGTTAAAATTTGGTAGATTGGTTCCGCAGTGGTTAGTTGTTGTTAATTGTTTTTAAGGGCAAAAAACTGCTATGGTTATTATTGCCCATACCCAAAATTTAGACAATAACAAATTGTATTAACCTCCAAAAAAAAAAAAATAAAAAAAAAAAAATAGATTAAAAAAAAAATAGAAAAAAAAAAAAAAAAAATAAAAAAAAAAAAAAAAAAAAAAAAAAAAAAAAAAGAACATTAAATTTTGTCATATAATCCAATTTGCTTGATAAATTTTATCGTACTACAAACGTATTGTTTGCTATCGCCCAAGGCCATACAGAGCTGACGAGGCACACCATACTTATCCATATCTCTCCTGTACTGAGGACACTCCTCGAAGATATGCCTCACTGTTAGGCCAACTCTGCAGAGTTGACCATGAGGGGGATCTCTCTTTGCCATCAGGTAGTCATGTGTTAAACGACAGTGTCCAATTCTCAGCCGAGTGATTATTACCTCCTCCCTTCTGCATTGTCTTGAGAAAGAGGCCCCGTAGTGGTTAGTGGTCACAAACGAAAAATGGCTTGTTCTTTTATATAATAGTGTAGGTGGATGCGGGATTGTCCTTTTTAAAAAACGGAATTATTAATTCAATTTTCAAGAAGACTAAAAGACTCTTTTGTATTGTTACTAACCTAAAACTAAACAATTTCTATCTTGTTTTTAATTTCCGACTAGTTCAAAGCTCCCAATAAACTACAAAAGACTTATTCACTATAAAATTATTATCATCACAGTTACTAGATGTATTTTATTTTATTTTTTATAACGCTGTAAATTTTAATTAATAGCTGAAAATAAAATCTTTCATTCTAAAAAGATTTGAACTTTCATTATTTGTACGAATTCGAAATTGATATTTTTGCTACTAAACAAACTTTCAAAGCTCCCAATTAATTACAAAAGACTTTTTTACATGACTATGATTTGACCTATTTTGACGTACAGAATTGAGCTTTGAGGCTCTACTAAACCATCTTGTATACAATCCTTAAAACAAAAATCCTTACGATAAATCCTTAATGCTCCTTACTTTGTCACCAAAAAACTGTCACGAATATATCTATTTTCCTCGGAGAAACTTTATAGTTTGTGAGGTGAACCATCTCGAAATTATTGAGGACGGAATAACAAGACCAACATGATTGGAGAGTTATTTGGTATTAATGTTGGTTGTAAGTTTGTAATCAGCGACATATATATCAAATAAATTTGCATCAAATTTGGCCATAGCCAAGATCAATCTATCTACTTTCATATGCACACAAATTAAAAAAAAAAAAGTCTATTCTTAGTTCTTTAAACGACAAGAAACTGCACGTCGTTACAGACTACTTCAACATTTACTAAACAAACGTTTAAGCTCCCAATTAATTACAAAAGACTCATATACGTGACTGTGATTAGACCTATTTGGACGTACGGAGTTGAGCTTTGGTGCCATCTTACTGAAAATGATCAGATATTTGAAATTATCAATTTTGCTGAAAGTAGCTTGATAACAATTATATGTTTTGTGTGTAAATAATTAAAATAAAAAATCTTCTACCACAGATGTAAATAATCATCAATACCAATAACTAATACAGAATGATCATTTTCGATAATTCTGACAACATCCGGATTTGAGCTTCGGGGCTCAACTAAACCTTTCAATTCATCTCGTATCCAATACTTAAAATCCAAAATCCTTTGAAAAATCCTCAATGCACCTCACTTTGTCACGAATAAGCTTATCCATAAAGACCTTAATGTTCCATATGTTGCTGATTTAGCCCAAACCAGTTACCTATCCTTTCATAATAACCTCAATAACCACTCAAATCCGTTAGTTTTTCAACTAGCTTCCAACTCCATTCCTGTTAATCCTCGGAAGTGTCTGAAAAGAACATGCCCTAAGAGACCTTCGAGTGTAGAATTTTTATTTAAGTGCTACTGATGCGTAGTTCTTTTCAAGTTTTGACATGTTATTGTAATCGTTATCAACACATTTACTTGATAAATATATCTGTACAGTTGTAAATGGTAAAAAATTGACATACAAAAAAAAAAAAAAATTTTGTTAAAACCTTACAGCTAGGTTATCAATGACCTAGCGTCTCTAAATAGTTTATTTTACATTCTAATAAATATTTAATTAATTACTGTATTTGCATATCTTTTGAATACTTAGAGAAAGTCTTGATGAATCAAAATCGTTGAGGCGTGTCTTAGTTCTAGCTTCTTTAAACAATTTTATCCTCTAATGCTGCCTGAAGTGTTTATACAAAATTATTTGCGCACACAGAATTCTGAACATTTCTAGGTTTTAGATTAATATAAAGTTGGATGCCAAAATTCAAATATATGTTAAATAATCAGTAATGTTTATTTATGAGTAAAAAAAAATACAAATTATAATTTTTAAACCTTTTTGAACCGAACGACATATGTGGTTAATTAGGATTAATTAAAGTTTGTTTTACTTCCTCGCTTTGATGTGAAACCAGTGACTAATTTAACTTTTGTAGCGAATAATGTCACAGAACAAACTTTATAATGAGATATATACCGCTGACCTCATCATCAAGTCAGGTATGGGATAATGTTGAGCCGGAAATTCGATGAAATGTTACGAATTGAGAGGAACTATAATTGAATGGGTTCTAAGCGACAAAATTTCCGAAGTGGCGATTTCAAAGGTTTTGAAATGTTTAATAGTACACCATAGCCTGATATATTACTCTTTTATGTCATTATACCTGTAAATATAACAACGTTAATTTACTTACCTTACTTTACCTGTAAATTGATATTTAAACATAAAATCTAACTAATAACAACTATATATATATTATGATTACTCAAAATTTTATGTTTGTCGCTTAGAACGTTTTTCGGCGGGTCCATTCAATTAAAAAAAATTACACTAGAACCTCAGTAATCCAACTCGTATGGCACCATGGGACAGGGAGGGACAGCCAAGGACGGATTAACCGGAGATTACAATGAAAAAGATGTTTTTATGGTTAAAAGTGTATTATAATTGTATTAAAAGTTATACCTATATCAACATGTAAAAATAAATAAATAAAGGAAATAGAAATGTTTTAATATACACTAACTGACTAATATGTGTGCATAGAAATGTTTTTGTCATATAATTGTGTATGTATGAGAACTTGTATATATGGTACGAATGAATTCCCTTTAGTACTGTTATTGCCCTTAACTGAGGCATATTGTACATATATTTCAATAAAATATTTCCTGTGGTGTAGTGGTTAGCATAGCAACCTACTAAACCCAAGATTAATTTTTTTTTAAAAAAAAAATGATATATATCGTTAAAGATCCCTATCCTAATTATACCTGCATATTTAGGACTCCCACCGTAGCATCGTTTTTCGAAATAATTACATATAAAAAAAAAAAATCGTTCATAATGCTATAAAAAAAAAAAAAAAAAAAAAAAAAAATCGTATGCTCTAAACGACGTTTTTAAGGACGTATAAAGCGAAACCAAAAAAAATTCTATCAGAACAGATCTCCGGCCGGCGTAGAATGGTTATTGTGTGTGCTTTTTGTAAAAAACGTAATATTTATTTCAATTTTCAACAAGGACATCCATGGTGGATTTTCAAAAGGACAACAATGGTGAAATATCCTTCCTCCATATTAAAATAGTTAAATCCTAGAATATTTCAAAATAGCATCCTTAAGGACAAAAACTAAAATGACAACAATGGCGGAATATCATGTGGATAACTAAAGTCGGATAAAACGTCGCATTGCTTATATAAAGTTTTTTTTTTTTTTTTTTTTTTTTTTTTTCAAACTTGGGTGTGTAGTTTATATAACAGATAAAATAACTTGAAAAAATAATTTTATTAGTGTCATTCGTATGAAATACATAAATTATCAAAGTGGTTTCTTGTTTAATTTCTTCTGCATCTTTTAACGTTTCAAGTAATTTATTTTTTACTATTTCTTCAGTTATAATGTCTGAAAATTGATGTTAAACCACTACCGCTATTCTCTCAACTTGCTTACCCTACGATCGCAATAACCCTCAGGATGTCTGAAGGCTTTAGAACCTTATAATATATAATTTATATTAGAATATTTAGTATTTAGTATTTCGATAATCCATAATCAAATAATTAGATTTATAACTTTCCACATTTTCTAGATAAATTTTGTTTGATGAGATATGGATTAAAATAATTTAATAAAAGAAGAAAGATTATATTTTCTAAATATCTGATGAGTAATTGAAAAACAAAACAATAGACATATATCATATTTAGCCAGCTGTGTGGGGGACAGTGGTGACTAAATCATTTAAGCCATGCCTAATTATGTGTACCTAATACAAAGCCTATTACCACACCGGAGATCAAATGGCCTTATTCATGTTGTTATCACTTATGCATTACAATCAATCAAAGTATATATGGCAGTGGCAATGGAGGATTATTAACAGACCAGTATTGACATTGCTAATTGAAAATGACGTATTTTAATGTAAATTATTTAAAATTAAAATTTTATATTTTTAAACTAAATAGAAGAAACTTAACGGACGAAGCTGTATTAACTATTCAATATTCAATATTCAATATATATTTTGGTTAGGGGTCTATATTTTTTTGGTGTACATTTTTTTTCACCCTTAAAAATGTAACATTTTGACACGCTCTGCCTCTATCTAAAATACGCCAACTGTTTTTTTATAAGAAATTAAATGAAAAATATTTTTTGTTAAATAGCATTTGTCGCTGGGATCTACCGTTTAGGAGCTATATTGGTTTGAAAAAGTCAGGTTTGTTGGCGCTACAACTCGTGATGGGCCAAGGCTTCTCTTAGTCTGAGCCGCCAAACTTTTCTGTTTTGTACTGCTGCACTCCATTTTTTTATTCCTAGCATTTAATCTGCGTCTGAGAAGATGAGATCTTCCCACTTTTCTGCGTCCGAATATCTTTTCGTCTTCTTGGGATTTCATTATCGCTCATTCTAGCTAGAATCCCTGCCCATCTCAGACTTCCGGATTAATTAAACTGCATAATATCCAGGTCTTTATAGAGATCTATGAGTTCAGCGTTATTTCTCAATCTCCATACCCAGTTGTCACTCACAGGTCCAAAATTCCTTCTCATAATCTTCCTTTCAAATCTCACTAAGGACGATTTTAGGGATTTCGTCATCGCCCAGCATTCTGATGTATACAAGAACGGGCCTGATCAAGGTTTTATATATTTGTATCTTTGTTATTCTGGAGAGAGGTTTCCCTTTAGAAGCTTCTGAAGTCCATAGCAGCACCTATTAGCAGCCATAATTCGACGCTAAACTTTCGGTTGCTTATCATTGGCGAAGTTCAGTTGTGTTCCAAGGTAAATAAATTGCTCTACACGATCGAAGCTGAAATCCTCAATTTTTACAACTCCCCTATGTTAGGATTACAGAGCATATATTTTTTTTTTTCTCATTTACTTTAAAAAGTCAGGTCTGTAATCCCTATTTTCTCTTAACTTAGTCTATTTCGAATAATCATTAATTGTTAATTTAATCGAATTATTAATTTAAGAAATTTGTTTCTTTTAATTCTAAAATGTGTATTGATCAAAAGAAGGAAAAAGTTAAGAACGATATTGAAATGTCATCGACTGTTGGTTTGGATGTGAAACAAAGAACGATGGGTTCAAATGTCCACCAGACAAACCTATTATATCCATGAACTATATTTTTCCCAATCATTGAGAAATTTAGTTGTTTTGTTTTTTTTGTTATAAAAATCGCTTTTAAATATTTTAATTTGCAATTTAATTTATTCTCAGATACACTTTTATTTCAGCTAAACTCCTCAAATCACGATTTAGCATCATGAAGTAGCATATTTCGAGAAAATTAATATATTATCAGACTGAAATTTACATTTTTTTAAATTAAAATCTCTTCATATTACACTTATACAATACCGTCAAAATGAATTAATTTAACAAACACTATTTAGGAGAAACTAAGCAGGATCTACACAAAAATATTAAACCAGGAAAAAAAACACATAATAGAAAAATTAAAGAGGCAATATATATAAAAACAAAAACAGTAAATTATAAAACAGACACAAAAAAGGAAATATAGATTGTCAAACTTTGACAACCTATAGCGTAGTCAAACCAGACGAATCTATTATATCCATGATCTTTTTTTTTTTTTTTTTTTTTTTTTTTTTTTTTTTTTTTTTTTTTTTTTTTTTTTTTTTTTTTTTTTTTTTTTTTTTTTTTAATAAAAATCGCTTTTAAATAGTTTAGTTTGCAATTTAATTTTTTATCAGATACACATTTATTTCAGTCTAAACTCCTTAAATCACCATTTATATTTCGGGACAAATATAATTATCCCATTATTAGACTGAAATTTACATTTTTTTACATAAGGTACACTTAAACAATACAATTAAAATAAATTAATTTAAACGATTAATTAAACAAACACTATATAAGAGAAACTAAGCGGAATCTACATAAAAGAATATATCAACTATTATCAGAATATATCAAAGGTTAGTAAAACAGCACTTTAGGACCATGTACAAACTTTAGACCATCATATTGATTTTGAAAATGTCAAAATATTAAACCAAGAAAAAAAACAATAGAAAAATTAAAACAATCGGTCAATTATGAAACAGACACAGATAAAATAGGAACCATATATGCACACATTATAGATAAATTTGAAATATAGATTGTCCAACTTAGAAATACAAATAAACACAAACAAAATTAGAATAAATTCTTGATCCCTAATAAAAAGGTTATTTTAAAATAGAACAGATATTGACATGGTGAGACACCACAAAAAATAATATGTGAATTAAATTGTTTGTTATGCATTAAACATCTTTCCCAGAATGAATTAACTTAATTTTCAATTTATATAAGAGTAATATACGAATTTCAAACAAGAAACTATCTGTATATTTCAACTGTTTATATATATCCAGTTTATCGAATAGCGCCGGCTTCAATATTTATCCTAGAAGGCTTGTAGTTGCCATGTATTGTCTTAGTAGCCATGTTGAATAATTCAGAATACGCTCGGAGTTACTTCTGTATGACTTTGCTAACTTCAAGCCAAGTTCACAATGCCATTTATCTCAGCCCAAGCACAAAGCTCCTTAACCTATTTATGTCTCTCCATATTTCTTCTTCAGCAATTTATCCTTGCCTTCAAGGGTCAATCCACTCCCTTTAGGCGTCTAATCCAACTCTAGCTCATTTCAAAACAATATTTTTCTTTGAACTAATTCTACTATAATTAAGGTCAGCAGTGATTCTCATTATCAAAGAACAATTGATTTTTCATCTGCTTATTTCCTTAAATAGATCTCATCAAATTGGTTTTTAATCAAATCGGTAACAAAAAAGCAATAAATGAGGGGGATTTCAGTGAAGTGTTAATATCAATCGATAGGTGGCAGGGGCCGTCCTGCTAGAGAGGTTACAATTTTGGTTTGCAATGGTAAAATAACTGGTACCATCTTTACCATATTTTAACTACCTCATTTTTATAGTTTTAGGAATGTTTAGTAATAAAACATTGACAATATATATACTTTTTTAAATATTATTTATTGAAATTTACAAATGTATACCTACTTATATGTACAATAAGTAAATTAGTTCAATGAATTGTCAATAATATGTGAACCATTCGCTATTAGCACTTTAAAAAACAGAATAAAAAAATTATATATAAGAAAGTCTCTCGGCCATCTTCTTTTCAGACACCTCGGTGGATTATCAGGAATAGAAGTTGGGGCACAAGTGGATTAGAATGGTTATGGAGTTTATCATGAAAGGATAGGTATCTGGTTTGAGCTAAATCAGTAACATATGGAACATTAAGATCTTTATGGATAAGGTTATTGATGAAAAAGTAAGGGGCATTGAGGATTTTTCGAAGGATTTTGGATTGTAAGGATTGGATACGAGATGAATTAGATGGTTTAGTGGAGGCCCAACGTACAACTCCTTATGTTCAAATAGGTCTGATAACTGTCATATAAATGAGCCTTTTGTAATTAATCGGTTTGTATATCTGTCTAGTAAATGATACGATGAGCAGTTTCCTGTTGTTTTAGCCTTGTATGTGGATTCCAAGTTAAAAGTTTGTCTAGCTGGAGTCCTAAGATAGCGGATCTGTTCAGCAGGGATCAATGGAATATTATTAAAGGATACTGTAGGACAAGGAACCGTAGGTTTACGACGAAGAAAAAACAAATTTTAATGTTCAATGTTGATTGGCAGAAACGAAGTTTGCAACACTATCATATACCTTTATGGTTTGAAATTAAAATCCAAACAGATAAAATCAATTACATTATTTCTGCCAAATAAAAATGATTACCAATTCAAAATTTCGCTCATTTGCTTTTTGATATTGTGTGTTTATTCCGTTTAACGTCACTTTATGCTGCTATGGCTAATCGGACGATGCTACAGTGGGAGTCCTAATTTTTGCTTATCCAGGTATAATTAGGATAAGGGTCTTTAACGAGTACCTGACATCGCACAGGCTCGGGACCCCCATTTTACGTCCCTTCCGAAGAACGGCATAGCTAAGGATTTTTTACTCCCTTTAAAAAATCCTAAGGTCATCTGCCGGGCTGCGAACCCGCGATCTTGAGTTTAGTAGGTTGCTATGCTAACCACTACACCATAGGTGACCCCTTTTTTATATTGTGTGTAAAAATATGATTCATGGCACAGCTGTAAGCACAGATAATGCAGTCCATTATTGGAAAGAAGTCTTAATAGTCTCTGGTCATCTGGATTACTAACTCATAGTTTAAAATCAATAATTGGATATCTAATTATGCTTTTATTTAATAGTCTACCTCAAAATCAGTGCAATTTTATCCAGGTAAAAGATTACTGCTATGCGTGAAAATATCATCCAAGAAATAATGATCGATTGCATATTTTTATACAAGATGATAAAAGTATAGTTGACTGTTATGATGAATGGAGGAGAAGATGATCAGGTATGCAGTCAAAGAGGAACGCCGCGTCTGAAAAAAATCTTTAATAAGTGCCATCGTTTCGACCTGCCTTGCAGTTCTACTTCAGGGCCGCCTAACCACACTGGTGAGGAGACGAACGATGACTCTGCAACGCAGGTCAAAACGTTGGCACGTATTAAAGATTTCTTCTTAGACGTGGTGTTCCTCTTTCCTGATCATCTTCTCAATTTAATACAAGATTTTTATCGAAAACCAAATAAATCTTCAATCATTAGTTAAAATTGTTTGTTTATTCCGTTTAACGTCACTTTATGCTGCTATGGCTAATCGGACGATGCTACAGTGGGAGTCCTAATTTTTGCTTATCCAGGTATAATTAGGATAGGGATCTTTAAAGAGTACCTGACATCGCACAGACTCGGGACCCCCATTTTACGTCCCTTCCGAAAGACGGCATAGCTAAGGATTTTTTACAACCCGCTTTAAAAAATCCTAAGGTCATCTGCAGGGCTGCGAACCCGCGATCTTGGGTTTAGTAGGTTGCTATGCTAACCACTACACCATAGGTGACCCCTAGTTAAAATTATCAGAAGTTCTTTAACTATGGCAGCAGGCAAAGCGCAATAAAAAATTAAGAACAATAATTAGAAGCAGGTAAATAATTGTTTGTGATAAGTTCGTATCTTATTTACTTTATCTCAACTTTTTAGGACAATGTGCTGTATTCTTGCCTACCTATATACTTAATTACTATCATTATTGTTTTTGTAAAGGTAGTAAGGTAAAAAAGAAGCACGAAACTATTAGGAACAAAGTATAGTACATTAGTACGGTTTTTTGAAGAAGGAAAAAACTTTTAGTTTTTTTTTTTTTTTTTTCCTCAAACGAAGTAACTTTCTTTTAGACTAGATAAGTGATGGATACAGAGAATGGACACTAAGCCACTCCTTTTTCTTCCTTAATTTTTCAGTTGGTAATCGTCGGGGCTGAGTGGAAAGTTGCTAATGAAACAATTGTGGCCGCTCCAAGTTTAATTAAGCTTTACATTTGATTAAAGCTGATTAGTCAAAGCTCTCGATTTAACAACTCAGGCCCAAAGAATATCCATCGCACTGAAAATAATCAGATATTTCAAATTACTTAATTTCGCTGAAAGTAGCTTGATAGCAATTCTATGTTTTGTGTTTAAATAATAATTAAAACTAAAAATCTTCTACCACAGAAGTCAATAATTATAAATATCAATAACTACCAGAATGATCATACAGGTATGGTAATACAGAATGATCATTTTCGATGATTCTGATAACATACTGATTTGAGCTACGGGGCTCCACTAAACCTTCCAATTCTTTTCGTATAAGAACAATCCGTACTATCCAATATCCTTTGCTAAATCCACAAAGCTCTTTATTATGTCACAAACAAACTTATCCATATGTTCCATATGTTGCAGATTTGGTCCAAACCAGATACCTACCCTTTCATAGTAAACTCCTTACCCACTCGAACCCGCCAGTCTCCCAACTTGTCTCACACTCAATTTTCGATAATCCTCCGGAGGGTCTGAAGATGGCCAAGAGACCTTCTACAATAGAATTTTTTTTTATATTCTACTAGTGAGTAGTTCTTTACATGTTATTGACCTTTCATTGTAATCCTTATTGTCAAATTTACTTGTTGCATATATTGTATACAGAGAATATCAATAAATATTTAATTAACTTTTTTAAATAACTCTATAGTATTAAATCACTCAGAACATCCGTTCCCTGTTATATCTTCTTACATATTACTCTACGAACTTCATTAAGTCGTTTCATATTAGTCTAGAAGTTTTTTTTTCTTCTTATATATTTATAAAGAAGTTATATAAGTTTATATAAGTTATATATTTCTATGTACATAATGTACGATTAAATCATCCCTACTCTAAATAATTTTTTTGACTTCCACAAGAAGAAATGATTAAGCTTTCCCTCAAGAGACAAGTCTTAGCAGATTTTGTTATAAAATAATATAAAGTTATAATAGCATAAGGAAAAAAAACCTATAGAAATGGTCAATTGAAAAGCAGAACCGACCTTCAACGATGACTCCGAAAAGGGTCTACCTTGAAGAAATTTTTGATGAGGAATAACGTACATTAAAACTTAAGGAAAGAAGATGGAAATATGAAAGTAAACCGTCCTTCCAAAAAGTGAATAGAAGCTAACGGGAGTCAGTATTCTCGACCAGGCTCAAGAATTTGCTCTAGGGAAACCACCAAAAGAGGAAGAAGATGGACTTGAAGACTGAAACTGGAACCGACGAAGTTGAAAATTGAATTTGTATGAAGAAAACTTAAGGAAATTCTTCCTCATCATCAGATCAAATTTGGGTGGATTTGAGTCGCTCAGCTTCTCTATTCCACTAGAGGATTTCGGCCTTTCCCCACTCCAGTCTATAACCCTCCAAAGGCGTATGGAGTACGGAAAGAACTGGAGCATAAGATTTTCCTCGTAGCTGAGGAGGTTGATTTACCCATAATTCAAAGAGGTAATGAGAATCCATGGGGGCCAGTAGGGATAGGTATCGATACACGATATATCGAAATATTATCGAACCTTAAGATATATGGTTTTCTTTACAGTATAAAAATACAACATACAATTATAAATATTTAAAAAAGTAACAAAACCTTAAAAAATTGGTTTAAATATGGGAAAATTCTTAACTTTTAATGTTTTCAATGCATCTTTTCCATTTTTATGTAAATTAGCCAGGATATATGTTGCTATTGTTCCATTTCAGTGTCAATCGAGCAATTATTTTCTAGAGCAGGGCAAACCATCTCACCCACAACGAATAAATTGAGTGGAAAAAATTTGGGATAGTTACTTTTCTTAATATCCGTATACTGTGATGACGATATGTGCGAATTAAATAGTTAGGATGGAAATAAAAAATATCAATATTTAAAACACTAAATATAAGTTGAAAGTTATGTTGTTAACTTTTGGTCAACTTACTCACATCAGGGACGTGAAAAAAAAAAGAAAATATCGGGCTTGTGATAAACTTTCTCACATTTTTTTTTTTTTATATAGAAGCACTTTATTAAATTAATATTACAATCTGCCTCATCTTAAGGCCAGATGACAAAGAATCCATTCACACAATAGGTACAATTAAAATTTCTCACTTTAGGGAAGTGGAAATAACGAAATTCCAGCGTTTGTGTTTCAACAGTTTCCACTACAAAAACATGAACCACCAGGAGCGATTAAAGATGAACATGATGATAAATGCTGCCAATTCCAACGTAACAGTTTTCAGCAGCAAAATTTTCTTCGTATCCCCCAGCTATTTCAACCCCCCCCCCCCCCCCCCCCCTCCTCGATTTCCCGCAAATAACAAATGAGTATTGTTACTTATCAAATTTAATAATGAGACATTAAGTTTGTAAATGATTTAATTAGAAATTAAGATATAATTCTTATATTTAATATAATTTTTGTAGTTAGTTTTTGTTATCAAATTAAAATAAACAATTTTTTTTAATTCTTATAGCTAAAATATACGCTACTGGGTCGTCCTGGCATTTGCTTAAAAAAAAAATGTTGAGTGAAAAATTGGACAAAATATTTGGTTATTAACTCTTATTCGCAAATTGATGATAAGGTAACAAAAATAAGGTATTATCACAAAAGCAGACAAAAAATGTATCAGTATTTAAAAAATTTGCCTCCAGCTGGAGTGAGGTATTTAATGGATTTGTATCCGCGTGTAAATAAAAATTAAAATTACAAAATATTGTTATAAATAAAAAATATAAACCAAAATTTCCTCTGTATAAAACTAATGAAAAATAAAAGGGATTATTATGTGAACGCTACAGTGGCAAGTTCATTTCATGCTTCCTGTTTGGTTATCACACCTTACTGATAACGTGTAACCTCCACAGATGCAATAATTGCTCGAATTTCCCCCAAAAAACATTTTTCATTTGGGTGCAAAGGCATTTCCCCCCAATCGGCAGCCCTGATGGTAATTAAAAAATAAGAGACTGTCTTATCCATCGATTCTTTTGATGGTGTTACTAATTATTTTAAATAGTATTTACTCCTCAGGAATCTAGCTACAATTTAATAATAACAAATATTTTCAGATATGGAACGATTGTTATTTTTATGATTACACGCGAATTGTAATAGAACTGTTCAATAAAAGTAGGAGTGTTGTGGACAGCTAATTACTGCCTCGTTATCGCTGCTTGTCTTTTTCTTCTAACAGGCTTTATTAGTTTCTATGGCTTTTCGATTCAATGAATTTACGAAGTTGTTTTAACTACAGTCGAAATTAAAGCTAAAAATATAGTGAATTACTGAAAATAATAAATGTGAAAATAGTTTAAAAAAAACTAAATAAATACACTTGAGGTACGCATGATGATATAGAAGGATCAATACAAATAGGATTAACAAATACAAATAGGACTAACAAATATATAGGATTAACAAACACAATTAGGATACACTTAATTCATCAATCCTAATTAAATAAATACAGTCGACGCCGTATAATGTGATCACGGTTAATCTTATCAACCACTTCGTGTGATCATGACTTGGAGCGGGCCCATACATTACCATTTCTCCGTTTTTTTTGTGATCATTCTCAAAATTTCGGAATATCGGGACTTTTGTTTTTTTTTGTCATAATTCTTTCCATGAACATCCGTTTTTCTAGCAATGTACAATATAATCACCCCCTTCTCTCAACTTCTATGAAAATAACTATACTAGCTCAGCTCAGTATGATTTTGTCCTTTGAAGTGTTCGGACCATCTTTTTTGTTTTTCGAGCGATTTTTCAGGGTTTTTTTGTTTTTTGTTTTTTTAGATGAGCGCGGGACCATCAAAATGACGGGACCCGAGTTTATCTGAAAAGATAGAGGTCTTAAAATCATACGATCGCCTGTCTAACAGAATAAGCCGCTATAACTTTGAATATTTCTCAGCCTTTCTGAATAAACTATTAAAACAGCGGAATATCGAACTCTTACTCGCAGCATTCTGTACATATTTAAATTAATTTGAAAAAATACATATTTTTTAGTGTGTGTATTTTCTTTGTATGTAATAAAAATTGTTGCCCATAACATTTTTTCTTTCAATTCCCTGTTGGTGATTTCTTCTTAATGTTATCATTCAGTTAGTTTGATCACCTTGTGCGAGTCCCACAGCGATCTCATTAAGCGGCGTCTACTGTATTAGAAAAATAGCTTATTTTGTATATGATATATTTCAAATACGTAATGATCATCCAATAAAATAATTTGTAAAAAACAGCAGTGAAAAATAGGTACACCTTGACCTGATTATATACTTTTTAAAATATATTTATAATAATGATATCTCTATACAACAGATCATATACCGACAGCTTTGGTTCGAAGGTAGAATTTCCTAAACAATCTGAAGACAGGTGAATAACAGGACTGAGCTAGGCAGATAATTAAACTATGAATGGAATAATTGGAGCCCCGATCAAGCAGCAGTATGCCTGTCCACTTCTACAAGACACCCCCCAACGACCCATTGGTCCCATCACGTCGAATCTGGCATTGACATCAAGTAGTCTTACTCCTAGCAACTGATAGAGAAGAATATGGGAAGGAAAATCCCTTAAATAAATAAATCTTTGAATTATTAAACATGTTATCTACAGGGTAAGTACCTCTTAATGAAAAAAAATTGAACTTGAAAATTTAACCAGCTTTCATATGGTATGATCAAATCAATGATTCCGTATTGATTTTATGGAGAAATTTACTTTTAAAACCGGAAAAACATGGTGTTTTCATTTGGCATACAAATCAGTTACTTCTGTAAATAAGACATTATAATAATTGCTTAATGGAAATATGCATTTTAAAAATAATAAACTCTTGATTGGAATAAAAAGTAAAGAAAAAATGTATTTTTTAATAGAAAATAAAGCAAAACTGTCAATAAAACGACAGCAGATCAAAGGATTTTATGTTATTATATTTATTTATTTATTATTATTACTAGCATATTCTCCCCATAATGGAAGACGTTAAGCAAACAACTGAATTAAGTTTTTCTTAGGTTCTTCTTCTTGCTCCAATAGGCTTTCATTCTTTCCGAGAAAGCTCGTTTAGGTTCCCCTGAACACTTAACCACTGTACTGCTTCTGCTTCGGTTGCTATTATATAAACCCAAGATCGCGGGTCCGCAGACCGGCAGACGACCTTAGGATTTTTTAAAGGGATTAAAAAATCTTTAGCTATGCTGTCCTTCGGAAGGGACGTAAAATGGGGGTCCCGAGCCTGTGCGATGTCAGGTACTCTTTAAAGATCCCTATCCTAATTATACCTGGATAGGAAAAATTTAGGACTCCCACCGTAGCATCGTCCGATTAGCCATATAAGCATAAAGTGACGTTAAACGAAATAAACAAACAAACAATTCCCTTGGTTATTCATCGGACCGGAGAACTTTCTTTCCCAAATCCTCAGTAACCTACCATTCTCTTGAGCCTAAACCCAAATCTCTCTTATATGAGTCACAACCGGCCTTAATACAGTTTTGTAGACAGCGATTTTGGCAGATCGAGATACTTCTCAAGATCTCAGAATTTTACTAAGGGCATTTGCTGCCAGCCGTTATTCTTGCTTTGATCTCCAATTTCATTTAATTTTTTTTTCTTTTATTAGAGACCTTAAGTACCTAAACGTTTTGCAGCTCCTAAATGTGTGCCCATTAATTTACACTTCTTCATCTCCACTTCCTTGTAGGCACAATGACGTTTCTAAGTACTCCGTCTTACTGCAATCAATGCTCAATCCCTTGCTCATAGCCGCCCTTTCAAACTCTTCTAACACTCCCGAAAGTGCTGGAAATGTCCGTGCCGTGATGCCTACGTCATCTGCGTAAGCCATATGTTGGATGAATCTATTATAAATTTATCCTCCGGGATATGTTTTTAAAACCCTAATAGCTTTTTCAAGAGCCAGATTGAATATTATGGGCGATAGATGGTCACTTTGTCTTAGGCCGCCGGTCACTTCAAATGAATATCAATAACCTGCATTGTTTTTCCTCAAATGTAACAACAGAAATCTCCATTATAGCACAGGCGAAAAAGGAGCTGGATGAGAGATCTTCTAAAGTAACATCATAAATCAAAAGGTGAGGAACGTGCACCACTCCTGGTCCTGTTTCCCTCATGTAAACCTATGCCATGATGATCTTTTACTTTACAATTCAGAGAATTTGCATATTGCATTACAAATGAAAATATATATATATTCAAGTTAAATATTGCTCTTTAGTGATACAAACTAATTTTTTACTCTTCTAAAATGTCGTCGACGGTTCTATTGGTTTAAACCACAGGGAGTTTCCAAACATATTCCATAACTAATGTTTCCAAACAGGATAATTGAAGCAGAGGACCAACCCACTCCTACCTCAACCACACAGAGCGTTGAGTTAGCCATCACGGACAAATGAACTACTGAAGTCATTACGCCTTAATGGGGCCTACACCCCCTCAAAAAGGGGGTTCCATATCATAATAGATTTTGCGGGGCCCACGTCGAGAGCTAATGGCTGGGGTAATGCTTAATTACCCTACAATTAGTTACGATAGATTTAGCTCCGAATCCACACCTGATGCTCTTCCTGATTAATTAAATGACACCTTTTGGGAGCGGAAAAATTTAATCCTGTTTAAAGGGTAACAAATGAATGGCGGCAGGTAATACAATAGAGCGTTTAGGAGGTTTTATTTAAAAAAATCTTATAAGAGCCTTGAATGGAATTCGGTTCTCGTCCTACATACAATAGAATAGAATAGAACAAAAAAATAATTTATTTCTGGTACTAAGTCTCTTAAGAATAACAAAAAGTATAGAAATAAATAGAGTTAGTTACATCTGGTCAGATTATAATAAAACGAAATTAATAACTTAACAATGATCATATGTAAACAGATACTAAGAGAGGAACATAAGAGAACACTCTGATAATGAAATGCGAAATAAATTCTCTTGGCACAATGCTTAGTGAAAATAGAAGTAACTGAATGTTATATTCAGAGTAAGTAAAAATTATATTGAGTGGAATCTAAATTATGCATATTGTTTTTGAAAGGATTCCAGAAAGGAAAAAGCAAGAGATCATTTAATTGAGTAGGTTGATTGTTAGCAAGCGTCACCTTAGAAAATAATAAGGTACTGAAAATAGAGGTATTGGAATGTTATCAGGGATTTTTCTTATCTCATATAAGGAGGAATAGAATTCCAGAAGGTAGTTAAGTGAAAGAGAAAGGAAACGTTGAAACACAGAAGTTCTATCAGAGGGGGTATACAGAATAGAAAGACACAAGAGTGAGATCTTGTATTTAGTAGAAAGGCATGTTAGATACATGGAGGTCGATTCAATGTGCAAAATATGTTATAATGAATATATATATATATATATATATATATATATATATAGCAAGTTTTCTTTCATTTTCGAATCACTTTTCTTTGAGCTAATAACATATTCTATTGAATAAACAACCTCACTCAAAGACTATAAGCAATATGGATGTCAATGAATTCATTCATACGATATGTACAATAAAGGTGAAAAAAAAATTAAAATTAACAGCCTCTACTTATTCAAAAAATGCGATAAAAAGGAATAAATGATAATATAAAAGAAATTAGAATAATGATTGATTGAGAGAGAGAGAGAGAGAGAGAGAAAGAGAGAGAGAGAGAGAGAGAGAAGAGAGAGAGAGAGAGAGAGAGAGAGAGAGAGAGAGAGAGAGAGAGAGAGAGAGAGAGAGAGAGAGAGAGAGAGAGAGAGAGAGAGAGAGAGAGAGAGAGAGAGAGAGAGAGAGAGAGAGAGAGAGAGAGAGAGAGAGAGAGAGAGAGAGAGAGAGAGTGAGAGAGAGAGTTAGGGGAGGAGGGAGAGAGAACTATTGAGCTGAAATAAACTGTATTATTAATGAATTTATTTACTTAAATTTATAACTAATATATTGTTTATATTTTATTATAACAATGACTAGCAGATAAACCGGTAATTAACTGTAATCCATCAATAATTAGAGTAAAAGTTGATCAAAATTGTTGATGAGACATTAAATATGACGAACCGTTCAACTATAGTGGTTAGCTTCGAAGTAATATGCTAAAACCTCTTCCAAGAACAACTGTTTCATATCGGTCACCTTACCTTGGCGGCAATTTCTTTCCAAACAAGATAGAGTTTCGTTGGGCCAATCAAATTAGGTGATGTCCGGGACCACTTTGAAAATAATGAAGGAGGAATACATCAAACAATATTAATCGGGATGCTAAAATTCGGCAACTTTCTACAATGACCAAATATTTGGCCATTATATTTAGGTTTAGCCACATTTAAAAATTATATTGAAAAATGCATTGCGAGAAATCAAAATTGCAGCTGAAGTATATGTTTAGATAATTACATTGGCATATAAAAATTATAATCAATTCACAACCCCAAATACCCCAGCGTGTATTTATACATAGTAGATCAAAAATTAAATAAATAGAAAAAAAAATTACTTTGACTTTCAATCGCAGGATTTTTTCTTATAAAGGGTTAACTTCAGATTGAAATTTATCGTTTTTTTAGTTTTGAGGATAAAAATTCTTTGTATTACCTAATATTTTTCATTACGGTGTCAAAATATTTAATTACCACTGATTTTTATTGAGGAATTGTAAAATGACAGGTTTTGTTCAGGGTAATTATTTTTCAAGATTTCAAGATCGACTTGGAGGTAGGAAAACTCTTTTAGGAAACGGATTATAAGGCGGATGCTATCAATTGATTGATGGAAAAAATTGGCGATTGAGCGTGGAAGATGACCGCATATAAACAAATAATTGATAATAAAATTTACCAGGTTTTTTAAAAATATCCGCTCATCTTTTGTTTGTTTAATTATTTTATTTTATTAATTTCTCATACGTATATATCATACCAATTGTATTCCTTATCAATCCTGTTTAAATTTAGTTTTGTTTAGTTTTTCCCATAGCCCTGGTGAAGTCTTGCCATGAAAGCCGACACTTTTGCACAATAAAATTATTACTTTTATTTTTTTTTTAATGACAACACACCCGGGTGAACACCTATACTATTATATAAAAGATCAAGCCATTTTTAGTTTGTGATCATTAACCGCGAAAACTACTGAACCAATCTGCACTAAATTTTAACCGCATCATCTTTACAGTATAAGGAAGGTTTAGCAACAATAAAATATACTGATTTTCAATTAATTCATTATTAAAAAAGCTATAATATGTGGATAACAGTGAAGTTTGAAAATTGACCGATAGGTGGCGAGCGCCATTCTACTTGAGAGGTTACTTTAGGTATGGAGGCGTAAAATTGATAATAAAGTATACTTATATCCAATTAAATTATTAAAAAACATTTAAATATATTGTGCGACATTTGGATCCAAGTGAACTTTGTAAATCTACAGACATGTGATTAGCCCCATTCCACAATAGAGTTTGCAATGGTGAAATTTTATCTGTACTAAATTTCAACTACATCATTTTGATTGTTCTTTGAAGATATAGCAATAATATAATTTACTATTCAAAAAATTTAAATGTACAATGTTGCGTAGCCGAAACGAGGTTGGACACACTGTTATATAATTTTATGGTTAGAAATCAAGATCAACCAGATGTGAGAAGAAAACCAGAAATTTCGACCCTTTGCATTTTGATATTGTGTGTAAAAATATGATTCATGGACCTTTAGTAGGAAGCACTTGAAATGCAGTCCATTATCCGCAAGAGCTTCTCAATAGCCCTTATCCATTTAGAATACCAACTTATACATTAAAATTAAAAACTGGATATACAATTATGCTTATCTTTAACCACTAGATGCGTGCAATTTTAACGAGGTTAAAAATTACTGTTGTTAACGCCATTAGAATAAACTGTATTTTTTTATTTATGTTTAGTGGTTGCTGTAATTTTCAATCCAATTCAATTTGAATTTAGAGACAATATATTATTGGTGAGGTGAGCGATATAGGAGCTCGCTGCTGCGGCTGTAGGTTTTGGCTGCCGTTACCTAGCAACGGCCATATGATAGTTAGCCCAACTTGATAATTAGTTGTTTGGAGTGTAGTACAAGATGGCGATTAGTTGGCGTCATTGTTGAGACGCTGTGTTTTCATCATTGATCGTTTGAATGTAGATGTGGACCCACTAGCTCTTCGATCTTTTCCGAACATCTTCTGAGGGTTCCTCACTCATCGAGACCATCTACACCATCATCTTCTCGTTGCGGCTGTTACCAGTCATAGTCGTCCCGCTCCCTCAGCTAAGCTCTTCATCAATAACACCATATCTTTTTATTTTATGTACTTATATTTTGTTTTGTTTTTAGTAATTTAATTGTCATAATTTTTATTAATAGGTTATTTTAAGTTTTAATTCAAAAGTTCAATAATTGTTATTTAATTCATTGTTTGTAAATAGTTAATGTTTGTTTTCTTTAAAGTAAATATATTATATATGTTTGGTGTATAGTTTCGGTTTTCTCAAATAGATACTAATATTCGGAACCTCAGTTTGTTTATTTATTTTCCTTTTGTTTATTTTATTTTAGTTTTTGGAGCCTCATTCAAAAGACACTGTCAATATTAACCAATCTGATTTTGTATCAATTTTCAAACATATTCTACAGTTAATAATCGGTTGTATAGTGTACGATTGGATTGAACTTTATGTTATCAAGTCAGTGAACTGGGTTCGCTGTTTTCAAACCATGCTTTTGTACAGTCCTCTGGCGAGTTTTTATTTTTTTTTTTTCAAAACTCTCCTACGCCATCTGTTGCCCGAATAGAGTACGGTTGAATGGAATCCGGTTGAAAAAGTCAACATTAGTCGAGTCTGTGTACTTTTTCATCATTTCCAGTCATGGATGGAATCAACAACGAAAAACACTTTGGTTTGACTTTCCTTCAGTTTACAAGTGGTCCATAACACTACATTTTTAGGATTTTTTTTTTTTTTGAAAGCTGAATTTGAGTTGTGGGTTTATAATATTTGAGATTTTACTATAAAAGGCTTATAATTAGAGTTATAAAAATTTCCATATAATTTTTGTGGATAATTCCACTACTCACAGACTGATTCAAACCAAATTTATATGGTAGGTAATGGGTCCTAGTATAAGTTATTTCCTTTGACTAGATTGATTTTCCGTGTTTTACAACTTAAGTTATAAAATAATAAAATTTTATTCTTCAATATAATTTTTTACATATATAATATAAACGAAAAGAGGAGAATCTCTTTAGTAATTCCATTTTCTGAAAGAAATCTGATAGATTTGAGATAGGTTTAACTTGGACATGTTTTTTCATTTAGTAAACTTGAGGAAAATGATTAAAATGACATAGCAATAATATGTAAAGAACAACTCACTTGTTACACTTTAATAAAAGTTCTACCTTAGAAAGCCTCATAGCTATCTTCTCTTAAGACGCCTCGGAGGATTATCGGCAACTGAGTGTAAGGCAAGTTGCCAAGTTTGTTTGTGACATAATAAGGAGCATTGAGAATTTTATGATGGATTATGAATATTGAGAATTGTCACGAAAATAAGTCTTTGGTAATTTATTTTAAGCTTTGAAAGCTTGTATAAGAAATGATGAAGTAGTCGGAAATGACGAGGTATGTTAAGTCTGGTTTGTATCGGATAAATTTGAAAACACAAATTCTCAACTGATATATTTTTATCTGAATTTATTGTCAAATCATTAGAATCATCATTTTTGTGCCTATCAATTTTTTATTGAGGTATTGATTGACTTTGGCAATAATGAAGAAGTCGGTAGTTAGAATGGTAGTCATGGAATCGAACGCAATTAAAATATAAATTTTAATGTATTGTGCTACAACGCAAGCTTTTATCAGATCTAGAAGAAAAACAAACAAAGATATATGACAAAATAGGCAATAATTATTAAGAAAGATAAGAAGAGAATAACATTATGAAAAAAAATAAATAGAAATTAATTTAAAATTAAAAAAACAATTGAAATAAATAGATTGAAAATGTTGTTTTTAGAAAGGTAAAAAAAATATATTTTGATAAAAGACAAGTGATTACGTTAATCAGTAATTACTTAAATAAAGAATAATAGTTAGAAGTTGCAAATATGTTGATAAATAATTAAATATATATATAAATTTGCCTGGTTTCGGATATATATATATATATATATATATATATATATATATATATATATATATATATAAAATGTAATAATTAGATAGTACATTTTTAATGTTGGTTTTTTTCCTGCTGTTATTCTCTTCTTATCTTTTTTAATACTCACTGCCTTTTTTTTCATATATTTTTGTTTGTTTTTCTTGTAGACCAGATGAAGGCTTGCATTGTAAGCCGAAACGTCGGCACAGTACATTAAAATTAATACTTTAATTGTGTTCAATTCTATGACTCTACCTACTTCTATATTGTTGTTGTATATTGCAAACAATTAATTTGTAATATATATATATATATATATATATATATATATATATATATATATATATATATATATATATATATATATATATATTGCATACTATACAATACTGAAAATAAAATAAGATAAGATATAAGGGCAGTAAAACAATGATGAAGGCGACAGTTTCCTCAATCAGCTCCTTGAGGGGGCGATTAGTATTACAAATGAATAGTCCTTGGAGGGAGGGAGGAGAGGGGGGTGGGGGTAAGGATCTAATTTGAAGACAATCTAATGATCTCCCTAGGACACTTCACAGCCCTCTGGCATTCCACCAGGCATTCCTTGTCATTAATCGCTAATGGCTCATTAAAAATTTAGATTTATTTTCTTCAGAAGTTAATATCATTATAATTTACATTTCTACCTGACATTAATCCATAATTTTTAATTTAAATTGTAGGACCTAGTCTAGTTAAAGTTGATTCAACTTCAGAAAATTTGTGTTGTTCATAAAATCGATAGCTTATCGTAAACCCAACAAAGTATGCTGTGTTAATTTTTGGGCCAATATTTCAAGAATCTGGACAAACGGCTTATTTGGAATGCTTACACGAGACTACTCCAACATTTACTAAACCATCTTTCGAAGCTTCCAATGGCATATAATTTGAGATAGATTGTTCATTTCGTCATTTCCATATCCATGTTTTCCTGTCAGATCCAAACCTCTAATTCTGGTCTCATCAGACCATATAGCATTCGATCAATCATTTTCAGTATAATGGGCATATTCTTTGACGAATGCTAACATTTGTTTTTAATGCCTACCTGTTTGTAACGGCTTTTTAATTTTTGCCCTTCCTCGAAAATCCACTCAAGACACGGCGCTCTTCTTCAGCGCTAATGTTGATATTATCAAACCGTCCCAAGCTTCCGTTGTATTTGAACGGCATTATCACTTCGCCTGACCGAATTGAACGAATAATACCCCGCTTTACAGTGTCAGAGAGTAAAGGCTTACGACCTGCTTTTTTCTTCTCAATCTCTTTCAAATGGGTTCCTTTCATTTTTCTGACTGTTACTCATGGCCCCTACTGAGCATCCTTATTTGATACTTAAAGAACAGTGAGAAATTTTGAAGATAATTTATAATTGCTTTCCAAATATTTTCTGATGTTGCTTTCACTGTTAGAAAAAAAAACAACTGTAATTTAATATTTTGTATTGGATTCAGAATTGACAAAAAAAAAGAAGTAAAATTGCTTCGTACTTACTATTTTATTGCTGCAAGAATTTTTAATTATTATTAATAGATGATTTTAAAGGTACAATTGAAACTCAGGAAACTGATCAAGTGGTCTTGGGAGACTTATGAACACGACTAACAAGGGTAGGACACACTCAGTCTCTCACGGATCTTGTTGGCAATTCATGTTTTTGTCAATTAATTGCCTTCCATTTGGTCAGGCACATTTTGAAGCTTACGAATTTTTATTTTTATTTTTGGATGAAATTTTGTATTTAAGGTTTTTTTTTTCATCTCGAATTCTTTTAATCTTTATTATTTTAATATCTTTTTAATTCGAATCCGATGTCGGTTCTTGTGAAAAAAGTATATTGATCGCAGTTCAATGAAAATATGATATTTTTTTGTTTTTATTGAATAAACGTATTGCAATGTTTTTGAGGGTGCTGAATTAGAATCTGACGTCAATTTTTGTGTAAAAAAAATTTATAGAGGTAGTTTGCTTGAAAATCTTATCATTTTTTTAGAATTTAATTAACCTAAACCAAAATCTATGGAGCAGCTGAATTTTTCCTTGAATTCGCAATCAAAAATAAAAATCTTGGTGCAAGAATCACGTTGATATCATTTTTTAAACTCGAGATATAACATATTTTAATTTTTTTTCTCGGCTTCTAGAGCCCATTGGTCGGAACGGTAAATATAATAATATAATATTTGTTGACCAGGAACCTCCAAAAAAATTGCCAACAAGATCCGTGAGAGACTGAGCGTGTCCCCCCTTGTAAGTGATTAATGTTTACAATGCAGGAAGGAAAGAGGATTACAATAAAAGAGTAAACAAAGTAATAAAACAGGTATTGACAAATAACATTCCGATATAGGACAACTTTTTGATATCACTACAAACATTCATTCAATTTCGTGAGTCACTGTATTTATTTTATAGCAATTAGACCCATTTGGAAATACGGAGTTGAATTTTGGACTCCACTGAAAACTTCCAATTCTTCTCGTATCCAATCTTTTAAAACCAAAATCCTTCCTAAACGCTGCTTGTTGTGTCAGAAACAGACTTATCCATAAAGATATAAATATTCCACATGTTGCTCACCCAAACTAGTTCTGGTTTGACCCAAACCAGAGGCCTATTTTAACATAGTAAACTCCATACCCACTAGAATCCACTATTTTTCAAACTTGCTTCATTCTCAATTCCAGATAATCCTCTCAGGCGTCGAAAAAGAAGATGGCCAACATACTACAAGTGAATAGTTCTTTATTTGTTGTTAATTATTAATTGTAATAATTTCCTTAATTTTACTTATTGTATATAAGTATACAATTGTAAAAATAAAAAAATACTAAAAAATAAATAAATTTTATAAATGTATTTCAATAAGAACAAGGAACCAATAAAGATAACTGACTAAGACTGTGGTATTCAATTTTAGAAAGACATTCAATGTTTAACTAAATTATTTAAGCCGATTTGATTGGCCATTGAAAAGTCGATTTTTTTATGCCGTATTCTGAGATAAATTAAATAAAATTTCAAGGATGTATGTATAGCAATGGAAATAGGCATTGTCGTAATATTTATTCTCTTGAATATATTTATTTATTTATATTTATTTGTACGCTGGAACAGAAATCGTTGAATACAATGAGGAATTTCCGATCCACACGTCCGCCCACCCTCGATGAAGATATAGTTTATAAAGTGCTCTACAAACATAGAAATGTCAAGGTGGAGAGCTTCGAGTACAGCCACAGTTTAACTTTCAGTCACGCAATCCAACTTGTTTCAACAACTCGCTCTGGCCAAAAGTGAAACAATGTTCCCTTTTGATTGGTTTTTTAATTAGAAATTCATTTAACTTACAAGTTTAAGAACTCTTATTCACGTATTTATTGTGAAGCGACTTTTTAAAAATTAAATTAAAAAAAAATATACGGACGAAATGAAAAAAAAAAAAAAAAAAAAAAAAAAAATATATATATATATATATATATATATATATATATATATATATATATATATATATATATGTGTATATATATATGTATTTATGTATACAGACAAAATAAACAAAAATACGAAAATTCTAAACAAGTAATAAATAAACTATATGTTAGAGACAAAAATAATTATCATTGTAAAGTATAACTATACTTTAAGTGCTCAGAAACGAAATATCCTTAGGTTCGAATTAGTAAATATAACCGAGTATAAATGTATAAATTTGTCTGAATTGAATTCTAATTTTTTCACTGTACTGAGTCCCAATATCAAATGGGATAAAACTGTTTATTGAAAAAAATAATTAAAAACTTTTGAGAAAAAACAAATGTTCATTAAATGTATCATATATTAATAGTTGTTTATTTATTTATTTGATTACTGTTTTAGGTGCCGTGTACAACAACTCGGGCTAGAGGCACCATTACATAACATTTGTCATTAAACTTCTAGATTAGTCGATACAAGTTGTTTTCTTTGAGTACGGTAAACAGTTTTTTCAAGTTTTCGGGTTTTAAGACCTCGCAGTATCTTTGAAGATGCAACGAAGTCCTGTAAGATAAAAGCTGTGTGCAATCCTTGATAATAGTTGTTTAAAAAAAGAAATAAAAACTAACACAGATTTAATTAATTAATTAATTAATTAATTAATTAATTAATTTAACATATTTCATTTTTATTATTTTGTTGCTCAAAATCTGATAAATTAGAACATTTTTTTTTTTTAAGTTGTAACACCATTTCGGAACTCATAATTAAAATTCGGATTCTTTCGAAAAAAAGCTATTGCTTGTAAAAAGTTTAATTTATATTTTTTTAAATTAAAAAAAAACTGCATTTTTTATATCTGGAAACAGACAAAAGAATCTTGCGCGCAGTAGTTTTATTTATTACTAAGGTGGTATATTACTAGGCCAATGGTCGTGGAAGGAAGAGATTTTAGCTGATATAATACTCTACCAACAAGTTTTTTCTTCAATAAATGTTACCAAATTTATAGAGACTGGGTTTACCCCGGGAGGATCATCGACCCGAAGTCGATTCACGGCTGAAATAAGAAAAGAAAAATTTCTGCCTTCATTCGGACACCGACTTGGGACCGGGAACTTAGCAGTCTTACCCACTGATAGTCCAAGCAACGAAGACCAAAAAAGGCCGGAAGGGTACATAATTCATGTAGGAGCCAATTTTTGCACAGTTGTAGGGGGAGGTGTCCTTAACAACATACTAAAAGTACTGGGGGGGGGGGGGGGAGCTAAGGGTGGGAAGGCGCTCTAAAGGTCGTTTTTTTCAGTTTTTCGTTAATAACTCGAAAACTCTTTCCTTTAGCGAAAATATGTTTAAGTAATAAATTAATTAACATAACATTGTTTACAAAAAAGGTTCTATACATGTTTTTTCTGGGATCAATGATTAAAAAGATATAGAGGGTGGAATATGGAAAATGTAAAAAAAAACACGGTTTTATTGCTAAAATTCCAATGCTTATTGTTACAAATGAATATTCCGTTAAGCCTAATATGCTTATTATAGTACTTGCGGTAAGTCGCACTTTTCCTAAAAACACGTTTGTCGGTACTCTTTTGGCTATAACTCCGAAACACTTTGTCTAATCTCGAATTTCTTTTTTCATCTTAAAACTGGTTAAATTTATTATCAGATACCATATATTTAATTTTAATTAAGTTCCGTGAAATATCCATTCCACCTCTCTGAATTCCGCGTACCGTTGTGAAATCCGTATTTTTTCAAAACATTTAGACCTTTAGAGTCCCCCCCACCCTTAGCTCCACCCCCCAGTACTTTTAGTATGTTGTTAAGGACACCTCCCCCAACAACTGTGCAAAAATTGGCTTCTACATGAATTAACTCCTCTAAAAATCCTTCGATGCCTGGACTATGACCCACCTTGCTTTCTTAGATGTGCAGATAGATACTAAATATTGGACAGTTGTTTTATATATATTTGATATTTGAATTATAAGTCGATCGCCCGCTTTCATAAGAACTGAGATCATTATAACTAATAATTTAAGTTTTATTAGTTTATCAATAAAATTCTTGTATTTTAGAATACATATAAAAATAAATAAATTCCTAAGACATCCGAATAAACTACATTTCAAGTTTTGCCACACGATAATATGAGAATGAATTGATTGTTAGAGTTTCCAGTTCTGGAAGTCCAACATGTAATTGACCGTGAGAGAATCAGTCGGTCCGAAGATCCGCTACAACTTTTTTGTAAGTCTGGCCATGCGATTGGTCAATCGTAATAACAAAAGAAACTGTAAGTGGAAATCGTAATCGTTTAAAGTTGGAAAATAGATTAGTAGAAATCATAGAGATCCTAGAAAAAAATGGGATTTTTCCAGTCGCTTTTCCAGTGAAAATTCTTATCTAAATATTTCCACGCATAGCCGTAATTTTTAACCTGGTATAGTAGTCCGTAATCTACCCGTAAGGTGGTTGAAGGTCTCGTAAATACATAATTGGACATACAATTTTATATTTTAATGTAAGAGTTAGTAATTCAGATGGACAGTGAATATTTGCTAAATTACTAGCTATTTATCCGTCAATTTTCAAACTTCACTGGAATCAACAAGTCGCGCCATATATTTATCTCTTTTTAATAAAATATTAGTTGAAAATAAATATGCTTTGAAACTCCGATTATCCGGATTAATTGGGGCCGAAACTGGACCGGGTAACCAAAAATCCGGATTATCAGATTTACTATTGAATTAGAGTGTTTAAATAAAAAATATAGACATATGTCATGTTTTAACTATGTATTTTATTGAATAATTAAAAATTTGGCTGTCTATAAATTATATTTATGAAACAAAAATGTTTGTTTAGCACGTCTGAAATCGTGGATGTTCCGGCACAGAACTTATTCGCCAATTTTTTTCTCAGATTCTCCCTTTCTAAGAAGTTCTACAATAGACAGTTTTTCGGATACATTTAATACAACACGTTTTCTCTTAGATGCCATAACTCTTAAAGTTTATAAAAACACCGCTCGCAACGGCAATAGGACCCAGGCTGGGCAAAACCCGTGTAAGATGGATGTGCTTCTAGAAATTTAAGTACGTTTACTCAGAACTTGTCTGTAATGAAGTGTGTGTGCTTCGCCCCTAATTCTGAAACGCAGTTCCAGTAGCTGCCGCTTGGTCTATTTAGTTTTACATATTTTATTTTGTCATGGAAACGAATAAGACGGGACCTCTGTACCACGGTCTACAATGTCTGTTTAAAAAATATTAAGAATTATTAAATAAAAAATATATATATTCTTTTTAATCAATCCGGAGTTTCACTGTATTTTATGATCTATTTTAAGCCCTAGGTAACACCTTACAGATATACTATCTCTTACAAAGTGAAGTTGCCCCTCTATTAGCCAATTTTCGAACTTAAATATAAATTAAAATTTTTTTTTTATATATATACATATATATATATATATATATATATATATATATATATATATATATATATATATATATATTATATAATATATTGAAATTTACAACTATACAAAAATGTACATCAAGTAAATGAGCTGATAACGATTACAATGACTTGTAAAACTTGAAAAGAACTACTCATCAGTAGCACTTCAATAAAATTCTACACTAGAAGATCTTTAGGCCATCTTCTTTTCAGACGCCTCGGAGGATTATCGGAAATGGAGTGGGAAGCAAGTCGAGAAACTAATGGATTTGAGTGGTTATGGGGCTTACTATGAAAGGATTGGTATCTGGTTTGAGCTAAATCAGCAACATATGGAAAATTAAGGTCATTATGGATAAGCTTATCGGTGACAAAGTAAGGCGCATTTAGGATTTTTTGAAGGATTTTGGATTGTAAGGATTGGATACGAGATGAATTGGGTGGTTTATTAGAGCACCAAAGCTCAACTCCGTACGTCCAAATAGGTCTAATAACAGTCATGTAAATAAGTCTTTTGTAATGAATTAGGAGCTTTGATCGTTTGTCTAGTAAATGTTGAAGTAGTCTGTAACGACGAGCAGTTTCTTGTCGCTTTAGTCTTTAAATTTAAATTAAAATATATAAATTTCTATTAAAAGTTAATTGAAAATCAGTATATTTTATTATTGCTAAAACATTCCATTACTATGCAGACGGTGTAATTAAAATATCCCACAGAATGGTTCAGTAGTTTTCGAGATTAGTGATCACAAGCGAAAAATGGCTTGTCCTTTTACTTATCAGTATAGGAATAGATACTTATTCAGAGATGCAGAAAGGTATTAAATAAATACAGAATCGTCGACTTGTCGATCTGATTACTTACAGTTTACTAGGGCAAATAAATATAAACAGCTGAGAACAGCTGACTAACTCGATTCAACAACAACTTATTCAATTAGTTCCGTCATAATATTTAAGTAAATACTACGGTATAAGTAAACAGTCGGTGACCTTTAGTGAAAGATTAAACAGAACATCATTGAATCCTTGATTAACCAGACCTTCATATCTGGCTGAGAGAGAAGTTAACTTTGACCTAGGACACTCAGTAATACCTCAGCTTATGAGATCTCCTCGAAGGAACCAACTTCCCAATACGTTAGCTATGCAATCACATCCATGGATTATTGAGTTCCGGTTAGGGATTTCCATCTTGAGCGAAAACTATCAACAATCCAGCCCTCACGGATATTTCGTACCGAGCCTTTGGAATTAGATAAATATTATTATTAAAAATGTGTCGATGTTTTATTTATTTTTTTTTTTAGTTTAATAAATCTGGCGTAGAATTCCATAATCAACCAAGTCCGATTTCCAGAATTAAAAAAAAAAAAAATATTTCCCATTAGATTATCTTCAAGTGGGAGGTTTTCTCCCAAAAGTATTAGATCACGTTGAAAACGACCAAAAAAAATAAATAAAGCCTCTTCCTACTACAGCCAAAACCTTAACCTCTACCGACCAGCTGTTAAAATTTTTCAAATTTTTACATTCTACGCATGTATTTGATTTCCGATTACGAAACGAGAAAATTGATTCTCAGTTGAGCAGAAATTGGAGATCTGGGAAGAGCTTGAAATCGAAAATTACAGACGGTTATATCTGTCTTATACTCCTTTACTAAAACCTTAATGGACCTAAGCACCACAATTTTTGGTGACAGCAAAAAAGGCACATTTATAAATTTTAAAAAAGTATTAGGTCAGAAGTATTAAGAATTATATCACTATCACCATGGTAAACTGGTTACAAAACATAGCATACAGTCCAGTCAAATGGTTTTAAAATAAGGCTTAAAGTGGAATGTTTATGGGTAATTTTTTTTTATGGCTTATTTTATATTTTGTGGGGTGCTGAACACGAATCTGAAGTTTTCCAACAAAATTTCCACCGGGAAATATGATAAAAATTAGAAAAAAGTTTTAATTTTTTTCATTATTTTGCTTGTAACTTCCAAAGTAATTATTTTAAGCAAAATACCAGTCTATATTAAAATAAAGAGGAGAAAATGACCTACAATTTATGTACGAATGTTTTTTTTGTCTGACGTGAGGTATCCAAAAAGGAATTTGGCCAACTGGGGGCCAGTCCCACTTTGCCGCAAAAATTTGTCGTACTTTTTTGTCAATAACTTCGAAACTATTCGTCCGATTAAAAATTACTTTTATTCATCTTAAAGATTATGAAATGTACTATTGGACTCTTTATATGAAGTTTTAATCGGGTCTCTTGAAATACACATGCCAAAACGCTAAAAAAATCCGTACTGTTGTAAAATCCACGTTTTTTTGCACATTTGCCACTATAACTCCGAAACTATTCGTCCAACTCAAAATTTCTCATTCTAAAGAGTATTTTGATCAAAATGATTACTTTGGAAGTTATCAAATTTTTCTTATACTCGTATTTGCCGATGGAGCAAAAAAAAACAATAACCCATAAACTTTATAGTTCAAAATACCTTTTTACCAGGCTAATATAGGATTAGTGTTCTTGAATTGATTGCTACTTCTATTGGAATTATTTTGTTAAGAAACTAGTTTCGAATGCTAAACATTCATCTTCACTTCTAAACCTTACAAAATTTTTGAACACATTAGCACTATGTTACATGGATAATCTATAATAAAGTATTCAAAAATGTAAGACAAGAAATCAAATATTGGTACTCACCTGAGGAGATCTAAGAGATATCTGAAATATATCCGTCGTGGAAGAGGTAGGGGACCAGGTATTCTAAATTTTTAGGGTTTACCATTTCCCATATTGGAAACTATAGCCACATTTTAAATTTGTTTCAAAGAGGAACGGAAAAATCCAATGAGTCATAAGGGAAATCCCAAAAAGTTCACCTACCTGGCCCCTTCCTCCGTCTACGATGGATATATTTCAGATATCTGTTTAATCTCCTCAGGTGAGTACCAATATTTGATTTCTTGTCTTATATTTTGAATAATTCAGTATATAAAATCCATGTAACATATTGCTGATGTGTTGAAAATTTGGTGTTTTAAAACTGAAGATGAATGTTTAGTATTCGAAACTAGTTTTGAAATAAAATAATTCCAATAGAAGTGGCAATTAATTCATCAATCCTAATTGTATTGAACCTTCTATACCATCATGCGTACCTCAGTTTTTGTAGTTTTATTTTTGTGTTTGTGGTTTATAATGAATGTTTTATATTTTATTTTATATTGTGACATGTTACAACTCAGTTTCTATTCTGTAAAATTATTTTGGAGCTGAACTCCTAAGGGAGAGGCTTTTGTTATAAATAAGATGTCAATCAAGCTATATGATTATTATTATTAATATTATTACAAAGATTTCATGACGAATTCCACAGACACTACAATAATCTTATACGAAACATTGCGACTGCAGAAAATGCCTGAGGCAACCCGAAAAAGGGAAAAGAGAAACAGGCTATGAGATCTCCTAAGATAAATCTAAAAAATGCAAGACTAGAGTAGGTACCGATGCGTGATAAAATCCCACTTTGGATTGGAAAAATTAGTAAGCAAGTAGTTTACCCTGCCGCCTGTGGATTATAAATCCTCGCATGGCTGCCTTCTCCTTGACCTAATCCTTAACCCATGTCAACTACATTGAACCTATATTAGTAAAACACATACTTATGTTTAGAGCTGAGAATTATATGCAATACAAATTTTTAAAAATATGCACATATATATATATATATGCAATATATAAATATGCATATAAATATAAATAAGGCAATTAAATGCCTAAAATATGCAACTATCTGCAATATGCAATGCATAATTACAATAAGTACGAACTCCAGTTTAAGTAACCAATTGTGTTGAAAAGGGAAACAATTGGAAGAATACAAGAACCAAAAATACAAGGCAAATATTAAAAAAGAAAACTCGTACGAAAGGGGGTACATTAGCTGGACATAAATCAATATGAAACCAGAATTTTGTGATTCAGTGGCAGTTTTTTTTTTTTTTTTTTTTTTTTTTTTTTTTTTTTTTTTTTTTTTTTTTTTTTTTTTTTTTTTTTTTTTTTTTTTTTTTTTTTTTTTTTTTTTAAGACTTTTTCCTTTTACCAATTAGTGCTATCAAATATTTACCCTTTTTTTGTTTTTTTTATTTTTGACTTTTTTTGATTTTTTTTTTTTTTTTTTGGCTTTAAGATTTGTTAACACGAGTCCTATATTACCAATGTAGTGCTATCAAATATTATACCCTGTTGAATTTTGTATGTTTTTCTCTATTATATGATGACTTTCGTTTCTGATAAAAATTTCTTTAAGTTGTGGGCCTTTTCTTTGGTCATATTTCTTAAAAAATCAAAACCGTCCTGAATAGTTTGTGTACCCAGCGCTGTTATACTCTCTTTGACAAACCTTTTGCAATGAAACACAATGTGTCTTGGATCTTCCAGACATTGGCATTTAGGACACATGCCACTTTGAGCTAGTGCCATTAAATTGAGGTATTTATTAGTTCTGCCATGGTTAATCTTGAGTCGATTAAGTTTTACTAAGCTTGGGCGGTCGAGATCTAGCCTTTGAGTCACAAACCATGGGGTCAATGCTACCTTTTGCTGCACTGCGTAGTGGTCCTTTCCTTTCAGTGTACTTTCCCAATCGTAAAACCTTTGCCATTCTTCGATCGCGTTACATTTGATCTTTCTTATTAAGTCTGTTGTTGGGATTTTAACATTTATCCGGTGATGCTGGCGTTAGTTGGCTGTTTTATCTGCCGTTTCATTACCTAAAAGCCCTACGTGTCCCGGAATCCATTGGAAGAAATAATTGTTTTTCGGCATGTGTAACAGAGAAATAATTTTAATAGAAATGTAATTATATGATTTTGTTTGATGTATCAGTTTTAGATGCTGGCATTCCGAGGCGGAATCTGTTAGGATAACTATATTGGTATTTGCGAATATTCTTTCACAGTATATTATGGAATGAAGGATGGCGTAAAGTTCTGCGCTGAAAATACTAAGATTCAATGGGACTGAAAAAGAGAATTTCTGGTTGTTCTGGGGGTCAAATACGGCGATCGAAGTGCGGGTTTGAGTTTTTGATGCATCGGAATATATTTGTTGGTAATCGGGATATCGTTGAGCTATTGTTTCCAGTGCTGCTAGTTTCAGATGCAATGAGGAATACTGAGATTTATTCTGTGTTTTACCAATTAAATTGGGATTACTATTTATTTTAATTAGAGATTTAGGAGCTGGTGTTGTGTATTCCTGAGAAGCTTCAGATTTATGGAGTGATTTAAGCAGTGGTTGATGTACATGCAGTAGTTGATCAAAACAAAAATCAATAATAATAAAACATCTCCATCATACTAAAAGTCTCAATTGAGACCTCAGGTACATTCTTTCCGAGATATTTTATCTTTGCAAGAGTGATTTTCAGCGTTCTGAAGCAGACAAATAAACAGTTTTCATCGAATGATGACACTGCGAGAGGATGGGTAATACAATGATGGAAGGGAGGAGGGAAATAAGAAAAGTGAAGTAATATTGTAAGTACTTGAAAGAAGCGAGGCCAATATATTAATTCGATTCCAAGTGAAGCAAATGCCATAAAAAGTTCTCGCTAAGGGAAGTATCAGCAGCTGGACCAACAGTAGCTTATTCATCATTGGAAAAAAGAATAGAAAGATTTTCCGTTTTTTTTTTTGTTGTTTTTTTCGGTTTTTATTTATACATTATTATTTTTTTGTCGGCTTAGAAACTGTATGGTCAGAAGCTGATATGCCAAATATGTTGATAAATATGCAATTACAGTTAGAAATATGTATTTATGGCAAAATATACACAAATATGCAAAATAACAATAGCTCTAATTAATCCAAAATGCCTCAAAACATATACATTATGATGATATTTGATGTTTTAATTGGCAAGGATAACTATACTAATGCATATATTTCACAGCCCTACTTATAAGTAAAGTAGAATGCATATATAAAATCGGTTGGAAATTAAATCAGCAAGAAAGTATCATGTCATAACCAAGACAGTAACATTTCATCTGGAATGCGAGTTATTTTTAGGCGCGGTGCACACTAAGGAGATACGATATGCGATGCAACATGTGACAGGATATAAGAAAGGATCTGAACGAGACATTACCACGTGAAAAGCGTGAAGATGACTTAAAGTGAAAAAATATTGTTCCCTTTTGCGAAAGCGATCGCAACACGGCGTAGTGGTCCCGGAGGCGATTAGTATCGCGCGATATCTCGTCATATTCGAATTACAATTCGAAAGTTCGTGTCCTGCTTCAGTAAAGTAGTTGAAACAATTAGCACTAGCAAATGAAAATTATCTGGACTCATTCGACTCATTTTTAACAAACTTTTCGTTGTTTTTAGCCAGTTTTCGATGAACAACCGTCGAATTATGTTTTACGTACCTCACATCATACGGGTTCACCATTGGGTATTGACTTTTTCTTCATTCTAATTCGTTCGTTTTGCTGCAACCACCAGTATACTGCAACAACATCCGGAGCAGAACTCATAATTCGAAATAACCCAAAAAACGAGTTATTTCTATGTCCTTTTTCTTATCGTATCGCGTTGATGGGATCAAGAAATGCTGTATAAATGAAAAATCCAATCGTTCGATTTCTGTTATGTCGAATCTCATATCGTATCTCCTTAGTGTGCAACGCACGTAAGTGAACACTTTGCACCAGAATAAAGATTATTTTTCTTTTAGTTAAGGTGCAGGATTAAGTATCAGTGAAGATTTAACATTAAATATTATATTATTAAAGGTTATTATATATTAAATTCATCTCTTAAAACCTCTTTTTAAGCTTTTATTTTATATATTAAATTGGATACTGAGGTGGAAGTAATTTGCTGACTGTGACCACTAGAGTGAGTATCTTCCACCGCCACAGTTCTTCTCCAAACAAAGACTGAAGATTAATTAATGTGTGACTCTGAGGCCGGATTGGATTTGCGGTTACCGTCAGGAGAAATATTCATATAATTTAAACAATTCCTAAATTTTTCAGAACAGTTTTCGTTTTTAATATAACAGGGCTCAGCTGTTTAATTATCAGCAGTTAAAATAATTGAAACATTTTACCCTTTAATTAAAAAAACATAGAAACAATATGTATATATTGTCAAATCATCTTGTAATTAACAATATTACCCTCTTTACAATTACCAGTTAAGCAGTATAACGCCTAGATATTGTACCTTTGGGTGATGACTCCATCATGCCTTATTACGACTGTTGTTTTTAATGTATCATTTTAATAACTTTACAATTGCGAAATAAATGATACTGATACAAAAATATTTTTTTTTTTAAATCAATTTATTGAAATTTACAACTGTTCAAATATACATCAAGTAAATGTGTTAAAAAAACGTTTAAAATAACATGCCAAAACTTGAAAAGAACTACTCATCAGTAGCAGTTCAGTAAAAAAAAAAATTCTACACAAGAAGATCTCACGGCCATCTTCTTTTCAGACGCCCCGGAGGATTATCGGGAATTGAGTGGGAAGCAAGTTGTAAACTAGGGGATTTGAGTGGTTATGGAGCTTACTATGAAAGGATTGGTATCTGGTTTGGGCTAAATCAGCAACATATGGAACATTAAGATCTTTATGGATAAGTTTATTGGTGACAAAGTAAGGAGCATGAGGATTTTTCGAAGGATGTTGGATTGTAAGGATTGGATACGGGATGAATTGGATGGTTTAGTAGAGCCCAAAGCCCAACTCCGTACGTCCAAATAGGTCTAATAACAGTCACGTAAATAAGTCTTTTGTAATGAATTGGGAGCTTTGAACGTTTGTCAAGTAAATGTTGAAGTAGGCTGTAACGACGGGAAGTTTCTTGTCGTTTTAGTTTTGTAGGTGGTTTCCAAGTAAGACTTTGTCCAAGTGGAGTCCTAGGTAGCGAATCTGTTCAACAAGGATTAATGGAATTTCATTAAAGGATACTGTAGGACTGGAAGTCGTAGGTTTACGACGAAGGGTAAAGTTTATTTAGTGAGATTAAAAAATAAATAAATATTAAAAAATACTGTTGGACTGATACACAAACTGGCTTAAACGTCTTAGGATCATCATACAAGCTGGATTAACAACAAACCATTTACAAGACAAACTTTACAAGGTTCCAATTAATTACAAAGGAATCATTCATTTACCTAGCTATAATTAGATATATCTGAACATCTGGAGCTGAGCTTTGGGGTTAAATCAAACAGATGAGATAAAGGGATTTTCATTGAGCGATGAAAACGAAATGTTTAATTAAAGCCTTTAAAGCCCTGAGTGTGAATTAATTATGAAACAATTCCAGTAAAATGGATCTGACATCTGCATTAATTTCGAATCGAAAGGGATGTTAGCAACAGGAATCTTGGCTGTGTTTGGCGTATCTGTTATATCTTCTGATGTAATAATATAAATCGTTCTAAATCCCCAGATTATGGCAATTCAAGGTCATTACGCTGACATGATCCATATATCATTCCCCCATTGAAATTCTCCTATATACTGAACTCAAGGTAAGTAGTTATTTAATCTTTAAAAAACTTTATTGCGATTATAATACACCTACTAAATTATCATACACCCAATAGAAGAGAGTTTGCTGAAGTCTCTGGCCTACTCTGGGGAAATAAAAGTTCTTTTATTACTCCTAGGCGAGTGGGCACTCTGTTCAGGACTCGGCCATCCCAATTACTCCCCTTTATATACAGAAAGTCCTTCATAGAATTGACCAAGAGAGAAACAGTAAGAACGGAGATTCATTACAACCTTCTGGTAAGTCTGGCCTTGCGATTTATTAACTGTAATAGAAGAAACTTTAAATGAAAATTTTAATCATTTGAATTAAAATGATAAATTAGTAGGAACCATTCGGATTCTTGTAATAAATGCTATTTCTCCAGTCGGTGTTCCAGTGAGCATTATAGCCTCAATGACATTTAACTATAAATTTCAACCATTGCACCGATTAAGTGGTTAAAGATCATGTGAAAATTGGGCATCTAATTTTTAATTGTAATGTATGAGTTGTTGATCCTGCTGGACGGCATATCGGACGATTTTTAAACATCGCTGGAATCCACATATAGCACAACATAATTCACTCTTCTTTAAGGGGTCACCTGTGGTGTAGTGGTTAGCATAGCAACCTACTAAACCCAAGATCGCGGGTTCGCAGCCCGGCAGATGACCTTAGGATTTTTTAAAGGGCGTAAAAAATCCTTAGCTATGCCGTCCTTCGGAAGGGACGTAAAATGGGGGTCCCGAGCCTGTGCGATGTTGGCTTTGAGGTACTCGTTAAAGATCCCTATCCTAATTATACCTGGATAGGCAAAATTTAGGACTCCCGCCGTAGCATCGTCCGATTAGCCATAGCAGCATAAAGTGACGTTAAACGAAATAAACAACAAACAAACTCTTCTTTAACAACAATTTAATTGAAAATTAGTAAATTTTATTATTAATTTCAAGCCCAATGTAACACCGTACATTTGTAATCTCTGATGCAGAATGGCGCTCGCAACTAGTGATGGGTCGTTCTGAGTGGAACGGTTTTTGGAACTGGTTCCAGCTTTGAACCGGTTTGGAACGAAACGAATCGCCCAAGTATTTCGTTCCACCTATACTTATGAAAAATATATATACTTATAAAATAGTTTTAGTCAATCAAGAATTTTATCCCTACCCCTTATCCATCTCTCCACCATTCCGCACATGGGCAAAATAAACCGCTTTCTTTTAAATTTTCTATTCTACCGACATAGCTCGGTTTATTCTTTCGGATTCAGAGAAGTGAATAAGGTTTTACTGCATATGTAATTAAATGATTTTTTCGATATTTGTCCAAAAGATAATGTCGCAAGAACTGATTACTCCTTTTTTTTGGAACCAATGTAATTGGAAAATTGTGCACTATACTTGAGTTAACGTTTTTCCAAAAAAAAAAAAAAAAAAAAAAAAATTTCTTGATTGACTAAAACTATTTTATAAGTATATATATTTTTTAATAAGTACAATTAGCTATTTAAACCTTTTTAATATTATAGTACCGAAACAATTTGTAATTATAAAATAGAAGGAGGAGGTTAACAGCCCGAAGTTACAACAAGGGATGGAACGAAAAATCATGGTGTATGGGTAATAGGTCAGTCAAACTGACTGGAACTGGATCCAATAGTGAAACGGAACGCAATAGCTCATTCCACTTTCAAGTCTGAACGGCCCTTCATTGCTTGCAACCTATCTGGCAATTTTTAAACTCTACAGTCATCCACATAGAATCGCTTTTTTAACAGTAATTTAATAGAAAATATGTAAATTTTATTATTGCTAAACCTTCCTTGAACTATTAAAATGATGTAGTTAAAATTTGGTATAGATTAGTTCAGTAGTTTTCGTGGTTAGTGATCACAAAAGAAAAATGGCTTGTTCTTTTATATAGTAGTATATATATCCACATGTGTGTGATTTTATTACATAGAAGTTTACAGAGGATCTACAACTTTTATTTAGCATTCCCCTAAGGGATGCTAGTCTGAAAACTGCTTTCATCTTGAAAATCCAAAAAATATTTTCAAAGGATTGTGAAAAAAAAATAAATTTATTAAAAGCATAATTCTGAATAAATGCTCTGTAGGATGGAAGAAAACACAAAACCTGCTCCACAGATTTCTATGATTCCACCAAATGATTTGATTCTAAATAAACGTGTGGCTCAGAATATTTTCCTAGTAATATTTCTTTAGCTCTCTTAAGATCACAAAAGAGGAATATGGAAGATGGGGAATAACAATGGTGGCTGCTGTAGGCCTCTAGATCGCTTTATTATTTTTAGATGAATATGTCTTATAGCGGAGATAGTTTTTGTGATGTTTTTTCGACCTCAATGCGTTTTGACACGCTCTTCGGATCGAAAATGTGCCGACAGTTTTCTTATCAGAAATTTAATTTGTAATAGTTTTTGTAATATAGAATTATTCTTCAGGACCTACCGTTTAGGATCTGTATTGGTTTGAATGAAAAAAGTAACGTTTGAAACCCCCATTATTCTCTCAACTTTGTTTATTTCGAATAATTATAAATTTTTAATTTTATTTAATTACTAATTTAAGTAAATTAGTTCTTTTAATTCTAAATTATTAATTGGGAAAAGCAGTAAGTTACAGATAGACATATCCTATACTTTTTCAAAATCAGGGAAAAATTATGTTATTTGTTTTAAGTTCATAATGGTACAATATACATGTTTATGGTGTATAATATTGTATTAGAAAGTTATTGATCATGACTGTTTTTAAGAATTTGTTTAATTTGATCTATGTCAAAAAAAACCCGAAAACTTAAAAAATGTAAGCAAAACATGACTCCTAAACATGACTCCTAGCGACAAATGTCATAAATAAAAAACATTTTCCATTACATTTCTGACTAGATAGCTATAGTTAAATTTTATATCATAACAACACCAAGAGAGGTAGACCGAGCCAAAATGTATATTTTTGAATGTGAAAAAACGTTACAAAAAAAGTATCAAATTAAAAGTAAACTTCATTCTGGGACTTACCGTTAATGAAAAAAATAATAACAGAAAATACAATCGTATATGAAAAGATAAAATAGTTCTAAATATTTACTTAATTATTTACATTTTTTTTTTTTTATTATTATTTGCATATTTACGGAAGATTGATTGCCTTAAAGGTGAGAAAATAAATTTTTTATAAAGGAAGTAAGGGAAACAGCTTTACGAATAGGAGTGGCTTTATAGGAAGTAGTTTTATGAGAGGGGATGTACAGGTTAAAAGGTCGGGATCTAGTGTTTAGGAGGTGGATAGAAGAACGCAGAATTAATATGTCCAGAATATAGGACTATAAAAGTATAAAATCCCAACCAAGAGAGATATCCATGTTAAAAAGTATTAAAAAGAAAAAGAAAATTAAAATATAATAATATCGTGAAAATTTTCAAAGTTATCTATGTAAAAGGAATAAATTTTAAAATTCCAAATTTGATTATAAATTTCTGGAATAAATCAAGAGTTGTGAAATTTCTTCTGATTTTTGCCAAGAATACATTAGAAACAGACGCAAAATAGACACATATTTGCATAACATGTACATTTTTCTTTAGTCTTGAACTTTATAATCAACAAGTGTAAAGATATTTTTAATAAGTAACTTATATGGTATATATAAATAAACTGAAATGAAAGAAAACTTATTAAACAAAAAATTTTTTTTCAGTATACAGTAATAAATCATAGAACTATATTTCAAGCACATATTTATATTATTTATTTATTTTAATTGATTTTGTAATTATCAATAATTTAATTTTATAAAATATTTCTAATTGATTTTCCAAGAAAATAAGGGAACTATAGACTTTGGTAGACAAGATTCATTGCTCAAAACTATGCATACTTAATTATCCCGGCTCGATAGAAACCACAAGACATGCAATTAGACATAAATTCTAGCTCTAGGAAATTCTAAACTCGTGGAAAATCTCAAGATACCATTAACTAAAGGTGCACTGTACCTTCAATGATACCCGATCTCTACAATGTACCTGATACATTCCTTTGTCTGAGGAACTAGAAAACAGATTTGAAGAAAAGTCCGAGTGGAAGGGAGTTCCTAAAGGAAGAGGACAAAAGAGGAATTATTTATGGCGACTGTCCAATCAGTAGCTTACAAAGGGTCAGAAGACGTGAAAGGACAAAATTGAGAAGTATAGAGAGAATAAACAAAGGTACCAAAGAGTTAGAAGCAGCAAGTTGGATAACAAGATAACGTTCTTAAGGCGGAGTTTCGAAACTATATTGTTATTATAATTATGCCTATCTGTGAAAAAAAAACAGGTTAAAAAAACAGTAACAGCAATATAAATATATTAAATACATATATTTAGCATACATACATATAACAAGGAGTATGAATCTACTTACGACGGAAGTAGCTTTAAAAGACGTAACACGCCCCAAACATTTCAGCTAATTTTGTTTATTGATATTCTATTCAGAGGTAAAGTAATGGATAAATCACATTTCTAATATTATAATTACTAATAAAGTTTTATTTTTGAAATAAAAAAACTCTATGCTTGAGTTTTTTATTGACACAATAATATATTGTAAAGAGAGAAATGTTAAAAAGAAACCTTTTTACATTACATATGTTTAGTTATTATGTGAATTTTGACTGAAGAAATACAGGGGAAATGTTGATGGAAAACTGGGTTACGTTTTTTTAAAAGTGGAGATATGTATCCCATTCAACTAGGTAAAATAGATTGTCACCTGACAACAATTTTTGGTATTTAAACAAAAAGGATTGGACATAATGTTATTATTAAATTATTTCTTAAAATCCTAAATCTCTTTAATGGAATGGGTCCGCCGAAAATCGTTCTAAGCGACAAAATTTCCGAAGTGGCAATTTTAAAGGTTTTTAAATGTATAATAAATAGTACGTCATAGTATGATGATAGAGTAATCCATTATGTCAAATACCACTCACTCATACATCTCAGAAATACCGAACGGAAATGAAATTTGATATGTGAAGGAAAAATCTAACTTACAAAACTAACAAGAACTTTATATTATGATTTTCTTTCACTGATTACTCAAAATTTTGTTTGTCGCTTACAACGTTTTTCGGCGGACCCATTCAATTATTTGTTTATGTATATATGCATGTCATAAATACAATGAGGTTCTTGAGGTTTAGTCAATAGAATAAGTTATTTTGGCGACGTTTCGAGACTTTATTGTTCTCATAATCATGTCAATGTTACAGATGGATGTAGTATCGCCTACTGTCGAGTATATATATTTATTCATTTATTTTCTCCTATAGATTTAAAGTCTATTGAATTAAATAAACAATTCAATGAAAACTCATTACTATGTCGAAAAATATTACATGAATATAATATGGATCTTTTGATAATAAATGTTTAATAGGGTTCTTGAGGTTGAGTCAACAAAGTAACAAGCATATTATAGTGACGTTTCGAGACTACAGAAAACAGGTTACAATAAAATTATAAGTTACACTTGTATTTTTTTTTTAAATGTATTAACTATAACTAACTATAACCCTATTGCACACATCAAGGATGTGACTGTGAAGAATAGTTGAGGTCCAGAGTTAACGTGGGTTTTTCCGTTATAGGATTTCCGGGTTTTAAAGGAAAATGGAAATACCGTTTGATGTTTAATTATTTAAATGAATAAATGGTTCTTACTATGAGTTATATATATATATATATATATATATATATATATATATATATATATATATATATATATATATATATTTATATATTAATTTATAATCTTTATCTGAGAGTAAAAATCTGAGAAGTACATACAAAGGGGTTCGCCTAACATAAAACTTTCGATAGAATTCTAATAATAGTTAGTTTCTTCAAAACTAACTGCCATTATATTGTTTAATTATTGTATTTCTAAGAAAATCATAAATATGGTTGGGGTTGCATAGCGAGAGGGCAAAAAGTTCTTAAGATTTTTCATGATCCCTTTTCTTCAAAACTTCTTAAAGTCCATCGTTCTTCTTAAATTAAACTACTGTTCCGCTTCAATAGATGTTTGTTATTTCATGAAGAAACTTTTATTAGCAAATTCATCGATATCAGTTTTTTATTTTTTAATTTTTTATTTAGTCCTTCATGATACATAATAATGAGCTTTCATTGAATTGTTTATTTAATTCTATAGACCTATAAACCCATAGAAACAAATAAAAAACAATGGCTTACGAAGTTAGATCATCGAGTGGGTAGTAGAATGGACGAGTGGAGGGTTATTATTTGTGTAGAACAATAAAATGCGCTTTAATAATGTTTTAATAAATTAGAGATTGGTGGATTCGTATTTTATTAGTGAGTAAAGGTTTTGCTGAAACCCAAAGTTTTTCTCCTCACCTCTGTGATGGAATTGAAAAATGATAGTGATTTTTTTTTTTTTTTTAAATTTTCTTCTAATCTGTGATTTCCTTGAATTTCCAATTCAACGCCAATCAGTCTAATTAGTCCTTCAGTGCGCTCTAGTGACAATACTACTTATTAAAAAAAAACAACTTTGCATTATTTATTTTGTAAGAACGCTTGTCCACTTTGATTGTGTATAGATCCATCATCTTCGGTAAATACATATATTTGAATGTTAAATAGTGAGGAAAACTTGCTGCTTTCGTTGTGATGAAGCTTTGGAAACAAAAAAAAAACTGCCAAGAAAGGGTCTTCGGAAATACTTAGGTAGGCGGAAGCCAACGGTTGTGAAAGGAGGTGATTTGGCCAGAATTAACGCTCACCCGCCAGTTTTTTCCCCCAATTAATGGTACCCACTTTTTAGGAGGCTGGGTGTGCCCCACCAGGAGGGTCTCCCGACCTCGAATTCGATCCACGGCCGAAATAGCAGAAAATAAATTTTCTGCCTTCAGTCGGACTCTAACACGAGCCCGGGAGAAGTTAAGTGCCTTACCCACTGAGCTACCGCGCCTCCTTTTGGAAACAAAAGCCAAGAAACTTCGGAAATTCGGAATCAGCATCCCCCAAAACATAAATATCGGTAAACAGAAGTAATTCAGAACAAAATATAATTAGGAAACTACTACAACGGTCCCGACAGAAGAACTTTAAGTATTTACGAGAATCGAACCTATGCCTTCATTTAATTATTTATTAAGTCTTTAATTAACCCTGTGATAGACCAGACATGTTAAAAACAGCTGATCGAAATCACTATAAAATTTAACGGTCTTGAACATTATCATAAAACGTTTATGTTACATTCAAAGCCGTTTTGTTACTTGATCGTTTGTAGGCTTGCCCACAACTTAGGCTTTTATGGTCCATTTCCTGTTTTGTTCTATCAGGAAACGGGTGAATCCTGTTTTATGGAGACAAGTCCATTTTCCCATCATATCATCCTTTTCTGAATCATATATTTTATTTTAGATATTCTAATATCGTTTCTAGATTCTTTGTCTCAAAGCTATTATCGGAGTAAATATTTATACGGAAGTCATTCCATTGAAAGAGTTTTAAAATCGATGATTTTAGAAGTTTAATCGGCATTTTATTTTTTTGGACATGGAAATTTCTTTTTGCTAGGAGTTTTTAGGTTTCTATTGGAACATTTTTTTTTTTTTCGAAATGTTTAATATTTTGTTCGCAGTCAAAAATTAAACATTTTGATACGCTCTAGCTCTGTAGATTTAGCACGCATCGAAAATTTGCCGACAGTTTTCTAATCAGAAATTTAATGGAGAATACTTTTTTCACATAACATTTGTCGCTAGGATCTACTGTTCAGGAGGAGCTATATTGGTTTAAATGAAAAAATAAATAAAGTTTCGCCTATATTTTTTGAGTGTTGAAGCTTTTTTGACACGCTCTAGATATGTTGGTATTGTTTGGATCAAAACTTTTTCCTTATCAGAAGCAGTAGATTATGGATAAACATATCCATAATCTATTGTTTTTCTCAGTCAGGGAATAATTGTTTTTTTTTATTGTTTTTTTTTAATCTTTCTTAATAAATACCATTTTCAAGATAAACCAGAGCAGAATAAATAGGGAGATTTTTGGGAAAATTTGGGGGTTTAAAGGGGTTGGGGAGTACATCGGGCAGGTGAAGAAAGAAACGGGGAAATCGGAGATTTCAAGTCAAGACTGTTTGGATAGGGATAGATATAGGGAAAAACTAAGGGAAATAAAGGTCCTTGTGGGTACCAAGGAGGTGAGGGGGAGGAGAGTATGGAGCGAGGAAGAAAGAAGAATGCAGTCTGAGAGAATGAAGAAGAGGTGGAAGAAAATGGCATTCGCGTGGTCTATAAGGTCGTTTCGTGTCGAAAAAAAAAAAAAATAAATAAATAAATAAATACCTCTTTCTATTATCAAGATATCATTTTTAGACTGAACAATCAAAATGTATTATACAATAGTCTTCATCATAAAAAAGCCCACAAATTTTCTCACAAAATGAAGTTCTGTATTGCAGCAAATATTAGAATCCGTGAAATCAGTTTTTCAAACCACCAGGTCATCACGCTCATTTTATACAACAGCATCTAATTTTTGGGGACATTATACCTCAACTAAGTTATTCTATTTTACAAGAATTCCTTTTCGTAGCATTATGTTATCTATTTTATAATTTAATCCATTTCCCCAGTTTTCTTTATATAAGTGTTCTGGATGGCGTCATTACGACAATTCGTGCCAAATAAGACCTCGTCTTTTGAAAACAGGAATAATAAGAAGGATAAATGGTGATGGGGTGGATGAGAGAGGGAAACTATTGTATTAAAGAACGTTGTTTACTTCTATAGAATAAGGCTTAATCTACATTGGACCCATATTTCTCCCGAGCCGTGATATCGACGAATTCATAATTCGACGGCCGTCAGTCAGACTGGAAACAAGCGCCTACATCGGTTCCGTTAAAACAGGCCGTCAAAAATTATTATAAAATAATAATTAGAGTCATACTTAAACGGAGTAGACGCTGTTCCATGGCCCTACGAACGCATATATGCTATTCTAGGATGTCTTGTCGCGGCATTGCTCCCTCTCATAAGGAAAGAGCTCAGTGGGTAAGGCACTTGACTACCATGCTCCCGGGCCCGAGTTCGAGTCCGACTGAAGGCAGAAAATTTATTTTCTGTTTTTTCGGCCGTGGATCGAATTCGAGGTCGGGAGAACCTCCTGGGGCACACCCAGCCTCCTAAAAAGGGAGTGCCTTTAATTGGGGGAAAAACCTGACGGTTGAGCGTGGATTCTGGCCAAATCACCTTCTTTCACAACCGTACTGAACCCGAGACCCATCATGGGTTGTAAGTGGTACAGGTTTTTTTTTTTTTTTTTAATAATTGAAGTTCTATTTGTTCATCGATAAAAATCTTGTTCTGAATTATACAATGGAAGATTATTTCTTCAATAATCTTTTTAATCATAGCAATATGCATTGATGAAGGTGTTTGAAGGTAGCTTAAAAGTATAATTAGACACTTTTTAATTTTAATGTATGAGTTGGTAATCCAGATTGACAGAGACTATTAAGAAACTCTTTTGGATAATGGAGCGCATTATCAGTGCTTACAACTAAATACCCATTGATCGAACAGACGATATCAAAAAACAAAGGATCGAAATTTTAATTTAGCTATTGTTTTCATCAGGTAGAAATAATTGAATTAATATCATCCGGTCTGATTTTAATTTCTTATTTTAATTGGAAAATCTTTAAATTTTATTATAGCTGAACCTTCCTGGAACTGAAAGATGGTGTGATTAAAATTTGGTACAGATTGGTTCATTACTCTTCGTGGTTATTACTGATCACAAACGAAAAACTGCTTGTCCTTTTATATAATAGTATATATGTATGCGTGTGTGTGTGCAGGTAAAAGCGATTAGAATATATAGATATATGAAGATAGGTAAGCCAGCTTACTGGTAATGAGAAAATAATCTTCTAATAATTCAAAAATAAGGACACTAAGTGCTTGGACTGAATTTATGAATTTTTTCACTCCATTTTATATCGAAAATGAAAAAAAACTATAACTTTTTAACACCTCCAAGCAACATAAAAATTCATTAAAAGTAGATTTGCCATGTCCATTAGGGTTGTGTTAATAGCGAAGAGGTGTGTTGCATATTCCTGACAGAATATGGAACTAGCTAACTGAATACGATTAGGTCCAGTTTGTTAACAGCTGTAACTCCCGCTAGGTCAGGATCTGATGCCAAGGGAGCAAACAGCAATAATTTCTGTTTCACCGAGCGGCAGAATATTTCATGTTCAATGGTCACCATAAACTACCTGCAGCCCCCTTCCCTCAGCATCTAGTCACTGTTGAGCGAATATGAAAGTATGGCAGAATTATAGCATTATCAGAGGTATAAATACTGTTAATAGGATTGGTGAATCATATACCACTTTTATTAAAATTTATTTTATTCCAAGACGAGTTTCGGGTGTTTAGCATTCATCATCAGTTCTAAAAACATGCAAAAAATTCAAAACATTCAACTGTTTTGATACACAGATTGTATGCATTAATTTTACAACAACGTAATACAAGATATCAAATATGTTGGTACTCACTAGGCTTCTTAATGCAATTAACTCCTAGGTTAATTCGGCGTTGGTCGCTAGGTGAGCATTTCCCTCACCCTTCTAAAAAATATTTAATAAGTCCGTCAGAATTTTACTTTCATCGCTGTCCCTCAGTATAGCTGAGTTTAGGATATTTGAGAGTAAGAATACTTGGTCTCTAAGAAAAACGGATGCGGGTGGCCTGGATATGGGATATTTTTACTGAAAATAGTGGGAAATGAGCAATTAGAGTACCTAACCCACTTCTCAGTATCAGCTTATATGTCGTGCAGTTTATTCGGATCATTTTACTGAGTGAATTTTCTAATTTCTTTCGATTGATTAGTGATATTTTGGGTTCAAAATGAGTCGTGGATCTATAATGCTTGAATTATTAGATAAAATCCAGTTAAGAAGATAAATTGTAAGTAATTAATTGATAAATCGTTGTGACTTATAGAAATTACAGATCAGGCACCAACGCGTCCTAGAGAAAATAGTATAAAAGGCTTATGAGGGATGTGCCAAGAAGAAAAAATAAAAAAACGAAAAATAGATTGAAAAAAGTGTAATGTTCCAATTTTCAATGAAATGATCTAGCTAATGAATAACACATTATTATGTAAAGAGTAAAATATATAATTTTTGTTTGGTCATGTTTGTTTTTTTTTAATAGTAAATATCTTTGTAAATTTTGTAAAAATATATTTTTAATCCTTATGCTAAATACTACAATTATTGATACATTTTGATGAAATTTATTTATCATTTATAATTTAATATTTGGCAACATAAAACTGCATTTTTAATGTAAATCAAAGAAGTGAGGGAAATGTTCACCTAGCGACTAACGGTGAACCAGATCGGCTAGCGACCTACGCCGAGTTAAACAGGGATGCAATAGAAAGAAGGGGGCTGATATGGTCAGCTGAACAATCAGGTAAATAAAACATCTCCTAGATTTTCCCTAAGACTTATCGGTTTTTTCTGTTTGTACAAATTTAAAATCGGACTAACCATTTAAATAATATTTACAGAATTGCATTATTTCAGAATAGTATCCCCAGTCGCGGCTTCAACCGCTCTTATTATAAGTAAAGAAGTCAGAAAAGTTTACCGAATAGTAACTAATATCTATTAACGATAAAAACCTTGTACTGTATCATGCAGTTGAGAATTATTTCGAAAACATTTCTAGATATTTTCACGCAAAGTTGTAATTTTTAACCCAGTCCTATTGCAATAATTAGGTGGTTGAAGTTTACGTAAAAGCATAATTGGATATAATTATTAATAATTTAAAAAAACTAAGCTTAGACTGCCTATTTTTACACACAATATCACAAAATAAGAAATCGATATAATCGATAATTTTTAATGCGGCAGAAATAATTTTATTGATTTTAATTACTAGCTGTAAAAGTTATGACAGTATAGCAAACCTCTGCCACCTAACACTGTACATTTAAGTTTATATTATAGTAAACTATATTATTTTAAACCTTCCTAGAACTATGAAGATATTGTAGTTAAAATTTGGTACTGGGATCCCCACGCGTCACAATAAATTGTTATATTTTTTTTTTAAAATGAAAATTCATTTAGGATTATTTTATTTGAAAACTAGTTTCGAATGCTAAACATTCATCTTCAGTTCTTCGTAATTGTATTGATCCTTCTATACCATCATGCGTACCTCACGTAAAAATTCATTTGAATTCAGCAAATTTTATTACCAATTCCTAGCTCCATATATCACTATACCTTTATAACCTCTCTTAAATGGCACTCGCCACCTATCGGTCAATTTCCAAAATTCACTGTGCACCGCATATTTATCACTTTTTAGCAACAATTTAATAGAAAACGTGTAAATTTTATCATTGCTAAACCTTGAACTATGAAGATGACGTAGCTAAAATTTGGTACTGATTGGTTCTGTAGTTTTGGCGGTTAGTTATCACAAACGAAAAATTACTTGTCCTTTTATATAATAATATTTATATAAGGATATCCCTCATCCAACTCCTTTTTGAGAATGTTGGGATGTTCATAAAGTTTGTCTTAAAATATATTTCATTTAATTTTAATATTGTCTAGTACAGTTGGTATGTATAAGTCAGTGTGCAATGTTATGTTACCTACGCACTATAGAGATCGTGGTGTCTGTAATTGAAACGTTTGGTTACTTGTTAGATATAATAAACGGAAAATCTGATGAAGTTTCATTATTTAATTGTTTACGGCTGTTAACAAAGTACTTGGTCCAGCTCCAATAGAGAGTGTTATACAAGCAACTAGGTGACGACAAAACTACAAGTTCCGATCCGGCTGTGGTAAAGTGGTTAATTAATTCCTCAGAAAATCAAATCACCGCTCCCCCTGAGAAGGAGACTGCTTTGAAACTTCATCTTCCCTTACTTTTCTAAATACCTTTTACAATAGTTTTTTTTTTATTATTTTTTTACCTTGATCAATGTTAATAATATTACTAAAACTATATGTTTACATTATGATGTATGTAAGTTTAGTATTAATCGTAACAAACATGGTCACCATGATTATTATTTTTAATCGAGGGAAGAAAGCTCTTCGGGATTGAATATCATACATATTTACGAACACGATTCGTTGTTATTTTTATTTTAAAAAATCCCATTACTTTGTAAATGTGTACATTACTGGCACGTGCGAAGTTTATTTGTAGCTATTTTCGGTTTGAGCTTAACGTTCTCATATAAACTCCAAGAAGGATAGGAAGGGCGAGCAAAAGGTTTTCAACACATTCTAGCCAAATATAAAAAGTCGAGGATTAATTTCAGTATCAGTACGTGGCCAGATAATATTCGCCAAAAAGAAGCAAATCTTTTCTATATGCATAAATCTCAATTTCTCCCTGACAAGGAAAAACGATAGACCATGGATATGTCTATCTATAATCTACTGCTTTTTCCAATTTAAATTTTAGAAATAAAAGGATCCAATCCTTACAGTCCAAAATCCTTAGAAAAATCCTAAATTCTCCTTACTTCGTCACAAACAAACTTATCCACAAAGATCTTAATATACCTTACGTTTCTGACTTAGCTCAAACTAGATATCTATCCTTTCATAGCAAACTCCACAACCATTCAAACCCATCAGTATCACAACTTGCTTCTCACACCATTCCAGATAACCCTCCGAGGCGCCTGAAAAGAAGATGGCCTCGAGACCTTCTAATATAGTACCTCATTATATAGAACCTCTATAAGTGCTGCTACCAATGGGTAGATGCTTTAAAAATGAGTGAAGTGTCATTTTTATCATTATCATCGTATTTACTAGATGTATAATATATTTATTGTATATACAGTTGTAAATTTCAATTAAATAAATAAATAAAATAAACAAGAGGAACAAATTACTTGAATTAATAATTAAATTAAATCAACATTTAATGATAAACAAATTTGAAAGAAAATTGTGGTTTCAAACGTCACATTTTTCATATAAACCAATATAGCTCCTAAACGGTAGATCCTAGCGTCAAATATTATATAACAAAAATATTCTCCAATAAATTTTTAACTGGAAAACTGTCGTGGAATTTTCGATGAGTGCTACACCAACAGAGCTAGAGCGTATCAAAATGTTACATTTTTGAGGGTGAATAAAAGCTTAAAAAGTATAAACGAAAGGTAGTCGTAGCGTTAAATCAAGCACTCTAAACATAAAAGAAGCTGCCCGTTGCTAAGAACTCATAATGAGTCATTAATCATAATTCAAAGTTATTTTTTAACAATAAACAAATTTATTTTAAAATGTTTTTACCATTTAAGAAATGGGCCATGGATCGAAACATATCTGACATCTGATGGAGCAAAGTCCGTACGGTATGGTGGTTGTGGAAATTCGATACTATCGTGGAAGTTTGATAATCATCATACTAGTGAAACTATTTTTTGACCTAAAAGGAAGGATGCTTCCGGGTATTGTCTTGGTTGAACTCACTTGTGGTTGATAACGCTAGATAACGCTACGACAGTTTTGTTTTTTTGTTGTTGTTTTTTTTAGCCCAAGACTTCCTTTGAAGTCCTATACTAGCCAGAGTGGTAAGGTCTAGATTTATTCATGGGTTCGCCACGAAATAAATTTTAGCCCGCCCAGGTGGGATTCGAACCCACGACCTTCAGTACCGCGCGCTCTGAGACCTTCGCCCCAACTTCAGCCATCGAGCCCTCCTTTCCCGGTACAGTCAACTTGTAACTGTTCGTAATCGAGGCCAGAGTGTATTGTGCGTCTATCAAGAACAAATTTATTATCGATTTATAGTTTTTAAAAAATACCGTCCTAAATACGTCTTCCGAAGGACGTATCTCCTCTAGATTATATTTTTTAAACCAATGCCGCGCCATTAAACCGTCGAGAACGTCTTCTACTTCAGTTTTTATTATTTTACGAATTGATTTGGTAGAATTTTTCAAATATTGACTTATAATAGAATTTTCTGAAACACAAAAAACTTGCTTTTGAACTAAAGCATTATAGTAATTTGTTAACAAAAATAAGATAAAGTGTGAAACGGTCTTTTTTTTTTTTTTTTTTTTTTTTTTTTTTTTTTTTTTTTTTTTTTTTTTTTTTTTTTTTTTTTTTTTTTTTTTTTTTTTTTTTTTTTTTTTTTTTTTTTATCCACATGCAATACTAAAACGACAAGAAGCAGCCAATCTTTTTCGACTACTTCAACATTTACCTGACAAATTTTCAAACCTTCCAATAAATTACAAAAGACTCATTTACATAACAGTAACTAGCCCAATTTGAATGTATGGAGTTGAACTTTGAGACTCCACTAAACTATCCAATTCATCTAGTATCCTTGCAATCCGAAATCCTTAGAAAAATCCTAAATGCTCCTTACTTCGTCACAAACAAACTTATCCACAAGGATCTTAATATACCTTACGTTTCTGACTTAGCTCAAACCAGATATCTATCCTTTCATAGCAAACTCCACAACAATTCAAACCCATTAGTATCAAAATTCGCTTCTCACTCCATTCCAGATAACCCTCCGAGGCCCCTGAAAAGAAGATGGCCCAAGGACCTTCTAATATAGAGCATCGTTATATAGAACCTTTTTATGTGCTACCAATGGGTAGTGCCTCTAAAAACAATTGACGTGTCATTTTTATCATTGTTATCACATTTACTTGATGTATTATATTGTATATAGAGTTATGAATTTCAATAAATAACTAATACAAAAAAATATATATACACCTTATTATTGTGTTGATGCAAAAATAATGCAGGTTTTTATATTTAACAAAAACAAATTATTGTAATTTCGAGTGGTCAATACTAACTTCTCTTGCAATATCCAGAGCAGTTTTAAACTGGACTTCTTCTGCCAAAATCCTTAGATGGTTATAATCAACAAGAAAAGACCTACTGTGACCTTTTCTTCGAGATCTAAATCTACAAGACGAAATTTTTGGAACCATGGCTATATTCGCTGATGCTTCTTTCATCCTAAATAGCATTGATGTTACTCGCGGTTTCGGCCGCACTTCGACAAAGTTTGAACACTTAAAAATAAATTTGACGAAGATCTTGTTTTGACATGATGAATTTCAGAAATCATTACTCATAGAAAATGTAACACAAACTAAACTAATCTTTGAGGAAAAACGACATTAATGACCGTCGTTTATAATCCATTAACTAGACTAGAGGATTTTTTTTTACTTGACAAGTACTTGCTTAAACAAATTGAAAATTCTAAACCTGCATTATTTTTACAACAACCCAGTATACAACTATTGATTTAATGTAAGAGCGGGAAGCTCAGTGGGAAAGCCACTGAAATCCAAGCACCGATGCCCGAGTTTAAGTCCTGCTGAAGCAAGAAAATTCAATTTCTATGATTTCAGCCGTTGTTCGGCTTCGGGAACTAAAGACCCTCTATAAAGTGAAAACCTTAATTTGGAGAAAAGCTGAGCCGCCTAAAAACAATAATTCCTGAAAGAATGGAACTCCCTTCAAGGTTTGTTATAGTATAAGTTTATTAATTTTAAATCCTGTTAATATAAAAATATTTCAATAATAATAATAATAAAAGATTACTAGTAACTAATAAATATGATTAATAGTAAATCGCATAGATAAATCTGAAATTAAACCTACTAAAGGATACAATAGCTAATCCGCTCCGAAGGGATTGTGTTAAAATGGTTGAGTGAGTACTCTTTATTGTCCAATTAAATGAGTAAGATGAGGGACCTAAGTAACGTCCTAAGCCTAAGGCCTATAACAGAATAATCCTACTTACTTACTCCTACTGAAACCTACGTAGACTGTTATAAGGATTTATGGGTCTTCAAGGATACTAATATCCATCTAAATCCTTCGAGACAATCAAAGCGGCTATAAAACCTTTCAAATTTCAGCGATGGTATTACGCTATCTATGAAATTCATATTAACTGTTACAATAAAGTGAATGAAAACAGGGACTTGGACGCCTTGAGATAATTTAAATCATGGAATGCGGAAAACGCTGGTTCAATTTTTTACAAAAGCTATTTCTCTCTCGTATGACGAGGAGCACAACCCTATGTGCATTCTAATTTTTTTATTATTATTATTTTTAATAGAAATTTACAACTGTATTACAAATTCATCTACTAATTAAGGGGTTTACAATGAAATATACTGACATGCTGAAAACATGTAGAGCAACTACCCATTGATAGTACTCTAATGAAATAGTTACAAATGGAGAAGATCCTGAGCCCATCTTCTTTTCAGACGCCTTGAAGGATTGCCAGGAATGGAATGGGAAGCAAGTTGTGCAATAAGTGGATTTGGATGAGAACTGAGTTTATTATGAAAGGAAAGGTATCTGGTTCGAGCCAAATCAGTGACATATGGGGTATTAAGGTCATTGTCGATCACTTCATTTGTGATAAAGTAAGTAGCATTAAGGATTTTTGATGGAGTGATTGGGTACGGGAAGAATTCGATGGTTTGGTGTTTCCCATAATTCTATACCGTAAGTCCAAGTAGGTCTGATAATCGTCATATAGATGAATTTTTTTTTAGTGAATCGGGAGATTTTAGCGTTTGTCAAGTAAGTGTTGTAGTAGTCGAAATCGACGTGTAGCTTTTCTCTTGTCTCTTGTCTCTTGTCCAGATAAAATCCAAGGGATCTTATCTGTTCTACATTATTTAATAGTACTCTATTAAAGGTTACAGGAGGACAGGATGAGGTAGGTTTTCGACGCATGGTAAAGGTTATTTGCTGGGATGCGTTCAACCTTTTTCAACATTTTTCATGTTAAATACAGGTGGAAAGAAGTCGATTTATTAATAAGTTAGCATTTAGCACAAACTTACCGAGCTCGAAGGTTCGATGCCGACACCACCAACTGTTGGCAACAAACCTCCTACCAACCAACTCCCTCATTAAACAAATCCCCAAAATCGGCACTGACGCATTCCACGTAACGATCTACCCCTCGGTCTGGTTACTTTATTTCGGAATGCAGTCATTACTAAACCCGACTTGAAATTCCCATTTAAACCGTCGCGCTGCTATAACCAGAACTATAATAACCAGATATAACTCGCGCAGTTTCGCATTGTGAGGCCTCCTAAATTCTCCAGTTTCTTCATCCTTTCTTGGGCTAAACACTCTGCTCACTACTTTATTTTCGAATACTTTAAGGCATTGTTCATTTCTTAACCTAAGCGGCCACGTTTCGCATCCGTAGAGAACAGTTGGTAGTATAATTTTCTTATATATCCTAATTTTTAAATTTTTGGAAAGTAAGCACGAACTGAGTAGTTTTGCGACCGAGAAATAACAAGCATTACCGGCTAATAACCCTTATTTTCTCTTGAATTTCATTTTTCGATGATGAAAACACTATCATAGTACCTTAAAATTCAATATACTCTATATCGAGATATCGATTTCTGTTCTGTTTTTAGAGCTCAACTCCATTACACCTTCTGGAGATGCTTTTGTCACCAGAGATGCCAATAAAGCGTTATTATATTACTGCACTCTTGTAGACTATCACCTTACATCAGGACCATGTTCTTCTTATAGTAGGCACTGGGGGGACTTTCTCGTCACTACTAATCCTACCAAAATTTCTGAGATGTAGATATGTACTTAAGCATACGTTCTGCATAATTAATGAACTACTCTTTACAAAATCTAATTGAGTTCCTTCTCATATTCTGGCGTCATAATACGAATTTTTATTTTATTTTTTTTTTATTTTTTTGTACCAGACACTCCAGTCACACATCACTTTCATTGAAATCCCAGCAAATAACCTTTACCCTCCGTCGAAAACCTACCTCATCCTGTCCTCCTTGTATCCTTTGATAGTGTACCGCTAAATAATGTCGAACGAATACTATACCTTGGATTTCATCTGGACAAGAGACTTACCTGGAACCCTCATACAAGATTGAAAAGACAAGAAGCTGCACGTCGATTTCGACTGCTACAACACTTACTTGACAAACGTTCAAATCTCCCGATGCACTACAAAAAACTCATCTATATGACGATTATCAGACCTATTTGAACTTACAGTATAGAGTTATAGGAAACACCAAACCATCGAATTCTTCCCGTATCCAATCACTCCATCAAAAATCCTTAATGCTCCTTACTTTGTCACAAATGAAGTGATCGACAATGACCTTAATACCCCATATGTCGCTGACTTGGCTCGAACCAGATACCTCTCCTTTCATAATAACCTTACTCCTCATCCAAATCCACATGTTGCGCAACTTGCTTCCCATTCCATTCCTGGAAATCCTCCGAGGCACCTCAAAAGAAAATGGCCTCGAGATCTTTTTTTTTGTAAATATTTCATTAGAGTACTACCAATGGGTAGTTCCTCAAGGAATTATTCATGTCATTATATCTCATGTATATCGCATATTTACTAGAATACGTATATTTATGTGTTTTCTAATACAGTTGTAAATTTCTATATAATAAAAGAAAAAAAGAGAAAGAATTTTTTTTCAGGTTTCGTTTTAAAATGAAATACCGTGGCTAATGTAAATACCCGATTACACAAATTCAGCTTGGATCAGGTTTTGACGAAACACTTCTGTAATTTTAGCCCAAATAAATATTCCCCATGTGCATCAAACCACATTTTGTATTTAATGTCGTAGAAGATGCTAAAATGCACATAGTATAATTGGCAATCTCAGTTTTCAGTTGGAGATAAATTCTCAAATTAAATAGTTTAATGCTGCATACCGTCTATGCTTGTATGTTTCTACTACCTAAAACAAGATATTAGTTTCATTAGGTTTATCTTCGGGATCCCTAGGCGGTCACACGTTACTTGCCGATACTCTGAGCTTGGGTGGCTATTTCCTAAATTTCGACGGCAATACTTTCTGGGTACTTTCATATACCAATGCCTAAAAACCCAAAACCCTTCCTATATTCTTGATTTATTAACTCTGCGTTCTTCTATCCACCACCTAAACACTAGATCCCAACCTTTTAACCTATATATACCCTCACATAAAACCGCTTCCTTTGACAAATCCTTCATCATTCGTGCTACCTCCTTCTAGAATTCCTTACCCACTTCTATTCGCAAAGCAGCTTCCATAACCTCCTTTAAAAATAACCTATTCCAGTACCTTTTAGACAATCAATCTTCCGAAAAGATGTCAATAATCAAATGAATACTTTTTTTTTTTTTCCTCTCTTTCTTTTTTTTATACGTTCATGTATGTATGTGTATGTATGTATGTGTATGTGTGTGTATGTATGTATGTGTATGTGTGTGTATGTGTGTATGTATGTATGTGTGTGTATATATATATATATATATATATATATATATATATATATATATATATATATATATATATATACGATTGTATTTTATGTTATAATTATTATTTCATATATTAATTTATTTTTTATTTTTTAATCAATTTAATTTTTTTTTTCCTGTAAAAAATGTATGCTTTAATTACTGGAACATCTAATTTGTAAATAATTGGCCAGACAATTGTACTCTTAATTGTGCATTATTTTTATTCTTAGGGGACAATAAGTCCCAGAATAAAGTTTATTTTTCAATTCATTTTTTCATTTATTACGGAGTTATTTTTTACTTTTTAAGTTACTTTTCATCCAGCGAAATATACAGACAGGTAAAGTACTCGTACAATCAAAGAAAATCGTTTCAGGAACCTCAAATATTAACAAAAAAACAATCTTGTTATTCTATTTTTGGGACTATAAGTTCACTGAGTGTGAAGTACTCTATTACGTATTTACAAAAAATTGAGTCAATAAGACTATACAAATAGTTAATCACATACTTAATTATTTTTTAAAGCAAGAAATAAAGAGTCATTGAAACAATATCTGGATTGTCACTGTCACACTCGAACGATAAACAGACAAATCATGCCATTTATCTGTTCATGATTTCAAACCAATGAATTCACCAATAATTTCAAAGATTGCGAAATCATGGAAGGGAATTAGGATATTTTGTGAAATATGTCAGTACTCTAAATAAATTCACTCCGTTATCTACGGTTCACCATCAAGTGGTTAATGGAAATGTTTGATAGAGTTGATAAGAAAACAAAATAAGTACTTTTCTATCCAAACAGCTGATAAATGCCTAATCAGATATAAATAACATTGGAATCGCACATCATTAAAAAATACTTAAGTTTATGTTCAATGGAAAATGTTAAGATAATGATTGAGGATACAGCTGTCACAGTGAGAGTCTATAGTGCCCATCGTAAGCTCATTTTGTGGATAAAAAATTTAAATAATAAGGTTATACAACATTTGGTATTTATATATTTAATAAATAGTAAATTTTGAATAAATGTTACTAACTTTCTTCAATATGAACATAATTTAATTTAAAATACTTTAAGTTTTACCTTATTAATTGAAGAACGTTATGTACAAATATCGGTTTTATTAGTCGCTTTCTCATCATTCAAATCCACTAGCACAATCCCAATTCAGTTCTACATATACCTATAATCATCCTCTCAGGTTAAAAAAGGCTGTTGCCTCAAGATCTATTATCAAACATGACATGAGGTCCTGGCAATCGCCAGCTTCTCACTTATGCCCTAAGTGACTGTTATATCTCTCTCTTCACAGGGATTTCACACAAGTGACGCAGCTACAGCGTTTGTATCACTTTATAAGTGGATGATTAGTTCGGGAATCCCAAGGCTGTGTATACAATTTTATTTCTAATACTTATTTATTTATTTAATTTTTTGTATATAGGTACTTTCTTTATATTTACAAGTGTCAATAACTTGTTGAGATCTACCCGTTAGTAGCACTTCAATAAAAGTTCCACATTATAAAATCCCTAGGTTATCTTCTTTTTTAGAATTCCCGGAGGTTTTCAGGAATAGAGTAAGAAGCAAGTTGGTAGACTAGTTGATTAGAGTGGGTAAATAGCTTATCATAGAAGGATAAGTTTCTGTAACGTATTGGACATTTCGATTATTATGGATAAGTTTATTTGTTACATAATATGGAGCATTGAGGGATATTTAATTTGTATATTTAGTATTATTTTTTATAATTTATTTATTTCGCATTATATATTGTATAGTGTGAGGTTCTATATATTTTTTTCTTTTTTATTTATTTTTTACTGTACGTATTGAGTGAAGAAACTTGAGTGGAAATCAAATACAATCAGGGATGTCTAATGATGTACTCATATTTTCCAAAAATGAGCAAACAATTTTGTAGAAAGAAGAAATTTAAGCGAAGTATTTCTGGCGTTCTAGTTCTTAACCTACAATTCGAGTTCAGAGTTAGAACAAATATATTAAAATTAATCATCTGCTTTAATTTCTTTCGCACGGTCATTGTGGTTTGTATGAAAAATTGCTATTTTATCCAGAAATAGGAAATCTTTTCTTCCAAATTATCTAAGTTTAAGAAAGATTTTAATTCTAGCATAAAATAAATACTAAATAAAGAACTTACGTAAACTGATATTTTTTTCACATTTTGGATTTGTTTCATAATTAAAAAATATTAATTCTAAAGAATTAATTAACTTAACTATCTATGTAAAGTAAAATGCTGACTTTTGTTTTGTTTTTTTTCTAATAAATACTACTTTACAAATTGGTCCGTTTGTACAAAAATCAGAAAAAGAAAAATTATAAGTTTAATAAAAATCAGTTGCAACATGTACACACGGCTA